>JBCEWB010621807.1:0-17861 GCA_039654565.1 Peronia peronii
GGTTTAGCCTCATTTCACACATTTTACAGTCACTTTCTCAGAGTCACCTACACATTCACTTACAATATGCCAAAAAGGCGTGAACTGGTGGGAGTTTTAATCACTCTCTGATTTTTCTTGTGATTGTCGACTCTCCTCACTCTCACCAGCTTGTCATCCCACCTTCATCCCCACTCCATCTCCTATGTTTTGATTGACCATCGCTCTTGAGGAGAGAGAAAAATCACCACTTAAGAGGCCAGACCAATTCTTTAATTTAAGAGGGGGGGAGGGGAGGGGCGGCACCTGGATTGGCTAGTTTAGGGTCAAAATGTCGATTTTTCGTTCTCTGTGTTTTTAGCTAGAGAGAGTTATTATTTCTATACCAGATGTTAGGTCCAGAATGTTCCTATGACTTAAACATTTATTGCAATTTTTTAAATAGATGAGGTGGAGGGAGGGGGAGGGGGAGGAGAGATGGGAGTCAAATTTCAGCAAAAATCTCTATCAACTTGAGGGAAAAGATGGTATTGCCAACTGTATTATTCTACTCATATATTGATAACAGCAACTGCTGAATTCAGCATAGGTCTCGTGAGAATTTCAACTCAAAAAATCACTCTACTTTGGTTGGGAAGCTTACTTATTCAGATTCAGTGAAGTTAAAAAAAAGTAAATGTCTCTACAAAAATAAAGTAGCTTATCAAATGGCAAATACAGGAGCCAATGCCACATTTGAGAGTCAAGAACAAGCCCTCGAGGAAACAATAGAGAGAGAGGGTGTCACATGTCATGGTCCATGGTTACTTTGATGCCTTTCTGCCGAACTGAAGAGTTTTATGTTTACTGAAAATTTTTTCAGTGTGTTTTATAGTCAATAGATTTCGTTTTTGTGCGTTTTTTTTTTCTCTAAACTGTCTTTGGTTTTTTTTTTCCGTATTTTTCTACCTCCTCCAAACACTACCAACATATTTCATGCACACATTTTCATTAACATAAACAAAACGACAGAAGCTTTTTGGGGTATCGCTTTTACTTTTTACTTTTTTTTTTGTTTTGAGAAAAAGAAATGTAATGGATAAAAATGCCTTTCTTGTAGATATGGCATTTTCAAAAATTCATATTACATCAACTATCTAGAAAACACAATTTCCCTCCTGTCATTTTTTAGACATTAGACGTTACAACTGATATGCAAGTTTGAAATTATTTGGAGGAGATAGACTTTGAAAACCACGGCAAAATCCAAGATGGCAGTCGTTTCCGTGGCAATCAGACACCCTAGCAAGTTTTCAAGGGCATATTCTGAATCAGACAAACATGCAGATACATATGCACACAGTAAAATGAGCTAAGATCAAAGGTAAAATAATAATAATAATAATTCAGGTGCCCCTCCCTTCCCCCTGTAACGGAGCGATCCTAGCAGTGTGATTATTTAACCATTGCATGCAATTATTTATTATCAGAAAAAAAAAAGATAGAGGTATTCATTCTGCCCATTAAAAATCGCAATGAAATTTCTGGCTATATTGTGCAATGTTAATATTAATTAATATTATATTAAGTGGTTGGGCGCCGTAAATTCCTTAACTAGTGTCTTTTTTTTTTTTTCCTTCTGCTGACAAATTATGTCATTTATTTTACAAGAATTCCCTTCACACTGCCATTGGTGATCATTGTTTCTAATGCTGTGGTGCTTGTGGAGGTCAACATTATCAACATCTATATGTCGCCCGCCTCTGAAGCCAACGAAAATGCGAGAGCCACTCTGAAGGGCATGGCAAACGAAGAATACGCTGTTGGGTCGCACAACCCTTTTGCTGTGACTTACGACATTATTTCTATTTGGGTGAGATAAAAATGCCATCATACACTGTGCTTTGCTTTTTTCTTTCCTGTTGCCATAACGTTTACAATGAAAGCTGCAAAGAAACTGGCATTGTCTAAAGGCCACATAATGATCACGTCCCTCCGCTCCTTGTCTATCATGGCAATTGATGATCTGGAACGAAAATGCTTAGACCTGAATATGTCTTCGGTCGTGTAGATGTCGGACAGTATAAAAAATTAAAGGGGAATCGTGACTAGAAATGGAGCCAGATATATCGTAAACATAGAAGGCAGAAGTATGTCCTCAGCTCTAGATCAATTTATAAAGAAAAGTCTGTTTAAAAATCATACCCATTAGCTTGAGGGTCAAGGGTGTTTTACTACTATAACAACAAAACAGATCACTATTGACACAGACGATGACAAAAGAATGACATGAAAATATCAAACGGAATTCTCTCATGAAAAGATCATCTGGTATATGCAAGTGAGATGATTGATGTGTTTCTGCTAGATACCATTTGAAATTGCATTGTGTCAAGCACCATCTCCTCATGCAGTTAAATGGTTTCAAATATGTTTTGAGTTTCTGTTCATATGAGGGGTTAACCATGAATAACGAAGATTTCTTTAAATTAATGTCTCATTCTTTGAAAGGCATATTTTTTATGTCGATTGTAAAAAAAATCGAGATAACCTCCAGTAGGGGATTGAAAGACGTATTACAGAGCATAACGAAAAATTGTAAAAAAAAAAATGCCCGTTCATCTTTGCAGTTAGTGCTATCATATGACCTTTCAGTATGTCATTATGTATGATTATGAAATAAGCGTAGTATGTACATAACAACCAAAGACTGTTTACTCACTGCAATGGATAAAACAAAACCAAAAAAAAAAAAAAAATGATCCATTTTTTCCAGTTAGCTAAATTATTTCCTTTTTCAAGCACAAACGCCTTTGGCAGGTCTAACAATGAAAAAAATACACACACTCAAAGATATATTTTTGCTATTTTTATTTGAAACACACAAATAAAAAGTTATAAAAAGAATTTTTGATTTTGAAAAAAAAAAAGAATTTATGACCCCTCTCTCTCCAGAATTTTACCTTTCACATATTTTAAATACAAATAGATAATGTGATTTACTCCTTTACCTACTACGCTTTTTCTTTTTTCTTTTTTTTTTTTAACTTTGCAAAATCTTATATCGGCATAATACACTGAAGGTTTATAATCTCATCCAGGGACAATGTTGTGGCATTGTGGACCAGTATGATTTTCAAAATGTGGTTTTGAAATATTCTCTGCCACACAGAAAAGAATACAAAACTTTACAGGTAAAAAAAAAAACTCTCTATATTGAGAATTATTGAAACAAACAATGTTTTCATCGAGTTCTTTTGTCTCTCTCTCTCTCTCTCTCTCTCTCTCTCTCTCTCTCTCTCTCTCTCTATTGTTTAGCGTTTCCGTTCATTTCTGGAAGGTAACTTGCTGAATCAAAATGGCAACAATAGAGCGACGCAATTTAAATTTTTGACAGAAATTTGAACTATAACTATAACTTAGAACTTGTCCGGTCGACCCATTTTTACTGGTGGTTCGTCATGATTGCAGTTGACAAATGTGACAAAGGAATGCCTCCTCATGGAAATCAATTTTTATAGTTAAAAACAAAGTATTATTATGAGTGCTGACATACTAGCTGTTAAAATAACCACTCACCATGTGAGTGAGTTAATAAATAATCTTGAAGTGGTCACGTTATTTCATCGGCAACATTAGCTCCACAATAACGAAAACACAAGCAAAGCGGAAGAGTTTAAAGGATTAAAGAAAATTACCAGGATGTCTCTGTATTGTCAGGTTCCACCGACTTGCTGTCGACCGGAAACGTTCAAACAGGGGGCGGAGGCTGTCGTAGACTGTGCCATCAAAGCTGAAGGAATTTACACGGTAAATGTATATGATAAAGGTATTTTATCTTAAAATTGTCGCTACAGGTCTATTTTGCAAAGGTTGTCACAGATTTAAACCTGTGCCGTAAATTTATATTTCCTGAAATACTGTCATAAAATGTCTTGATTTCTTATACAGGTATAATTAGTATAAACAATTAGTGACATGCAACATTGTTTAAATTTCTGACATTCTCAGATCCGTGTCATTTATCACTCTAATCGCCTTTTAACAACAGTTTTTCTCTCACTTCTCTCTGTCTCTCTCTCTCTCTCTCTCTCTGTGTGTGTGTGTGTGTATGTGTGTGTGTATGTTTCTCTATGAAATCTAGATAGACCAGCTAGTCTTGGCATCGGAAATCTGTGATTTGTCAGTTTATTCTTGTGAACATTACTTAGTTGTTCTTACGTATTTTTTTTTTTTTATGTCTACGAGATGAGCGACTTTAGGACATTATGCAATATCTCAGCCTTTCAAAGCATAATATATAATAAGATAAAACAGACAAAAGAAATAAGCATTGTAAAGGTTACCGGGTTGCCATTATGTATACATTTCTTTTTGCCTTTTAAAGCCAAACGTTTTTGTTTCCATTCCCCAGGACGGATGCTACAGCGTGCTGTACAAATGGTTACGAACACACTGTAATCTTTACTCCATTGTGATTGTTCTGCAACTTTTAGATATTTTAATTCACATCTTCCTTTACAAAAAACATCTGCGACTCTTGGACGTGGCCTTGTAACTGTGATGCACAAGTCTTACAAGAAGGAAACAAAGAGGAAGGAAAAGCAAAGGTGGCAGAAATCTGTGATTGTGCCAACATGAATGGCAAAAGTTGGTATATCCAGTTTAAAATTATATAACCCAATGTTTTCCCACCTGAATTATAATTCATGTCTTTTGCCATCTTCCTTAGCCCCATTTCATTTTCTGATCAAATTCTTTATTAATGAACTCTCATTTCAAACATAATTAGTTTGATTTGATTATGAATCCCAAAAGAAAGAATCGACATGTCAAGAAAATCAATTACCTCCGCGGTAATCGTCCACAACTCAATATGTGACAGTCACTAGAATTACGACAACGTAGAGCATGGCAATCTGACACTTCATTTAACCAGGATTGACTAAATAAATGTCAAGTACCGCCCACGACTGAATATTTGAACATTTTTCGTCGTTAGGTCATTAACTTTAGAAAAGTAGAATGTGGTAATCTGACACTTCATCAGGCCAGCACTGGCAAATGTCAAATATTGTTGTATACAAACGGGGAAAAAAAACAACAATTAGTTGTGTTACAATGCCCTTGTCGTTGACGAAGATGATAAATTAAATTAAGACGATCTGAATTACATGAAATTGGCAGATTAATAATGGAAGTTTAGCCTGTGTAGGCTTTCCATTCTGTATCAGCTATATCAGAAAAGGAGCTTTGCTCTTTAAAAAATACCATCAGTGTTTATTGCTGTGATTTCTCATGATTTATAGAGAGTGTCCTAGTTTATGTGTATGTTGAAGAGATTGAGCAATTTCGCAAGCGTTGTCTGGATCATTGCATAGGACGTATGTATCTTTGTGCTTAGAGTTGGCAGATGTTTGACAGAATTAAGAAAATACAAACTCTCCATATCAGCTATTCTCAACAATTTACTTTTGCAACATTCAGCAGACGTGTGGGATTAACATCAAATTAATTTTGTCCAAAGAGAAGTAGACGCAATTAAAGGCACGCGTACATTAGACAAACAATACATAGCGAAGTTTAAGATGATTTCTAGGACGAGCCAACAAAGTGTAGAGTGGTTATGATAAGGCTATTGCTGATTTGTAAAAGCTGGAAGAAGGAAGAGAGGGTGAGACACAGAGAGAGAGAGAGAGGGTGACAGAGATAATGAGAAAGAGAGAGAGAGTGGAAGAGAGAGAGGAGGGGAGGACAGCTAAAAACAAACAAACAAACAAACCACAGGACGTGGGCATGGCTGCTATGTTGTATTGCATTATATATGTATGCATAATATAACTTTATAACCTATTCCAGGAAAATTATAGCCCTCGGTACGTGTTTTTAAAAAAAAAATTTCACCCTTATTTCAAATACAAAAAAAAATCTTGAGTGTCTTTCTGACATGAGTTACTGTTACTATTTATATTTGATTAGCCCGTCGTTACGATTATTAAGACTGCTATACAAGTTTCATTTTGAGCGTTACATGTAACCAGCATAAAGAAAGAACTATTTACTTCTCCACACGTTATTGCCAGGTTTGTTGTTTCGGTATTGATATCCTTGTGACATCTTTTTTTTGTCCCAGTGAAAGTTGATATTGGCTCATATCATGTTGATAAATATGGTTTTCATAAGAGTTGATGATGATCTTGATTGATGAACACAATGCATGAAGGCGTAAAGAACATTGTTTGTTTGTTCGGTTGTGTTGGGATTAAACGGGACAGTAAGATTACAGCTATATTGTCCATAGCACGGTGAGATACGTTTTCATTTTAAAAAGATTGATAAAATCTTATATAAAGTACAATAGCGTATGGGCCATGCGTTTACGAGTTATTAAAGAATATGAAAATGTATATATAAATTTAGATAATTAAACAGTGTACTGCGAAACTAATAAAAGACGGATATAAGTAAGCATGTTTCCAAGTTATATGTTTTGGTGATGCCCTGACAGACTAACTTGGCGTACAGACTAACTTGGCATAAAAAAAAAAAAAACTCAGCAAGGCCTGTGGCTTTGTTCTGCCAAAAGGATCCTTCAGAGAGCAACACGAGAAGAGTGGCCTTCTCGAAAATCTATGAGGTCGGCGCAATCTAAAAGTATGTGTGCGACTGTCAGTTGTCAGTCATAGGACATACACTGTGAGCACGTTTCTTTCCTGAGGAGAAAAGAGTAAATGAGGTGAGCTACAGACATAGTAGTATTAATAGTATTACTAGACCCAACGTGCATATGCAGTCTCTATCGGCCGCTATGACCCCCAACATACCAAGACTCTGACGGCTGAACTGTGGGAGTCGACCGGGCTTAGGAAAGAAGCGGGTATAGCAAAATTAAAGTCTCTAAATAATAACAAACAGTTGTGTAAAAGACGAAAAAAAATATATTAGTGTGAAAGAGAAAAAGTGTAATAGACTATAACAGTTGATAAGAAAAAGAAACTAAAAGAAGGCCTACGTGTGCATTACGCCTGGTGCTAATCAGACAGTTTGCTCAATTAATATGAAAAAAAGGAAAGAAAAGAAAACAAAAAAAAAAAAGGAAGAAAAGAAAGTAAGGCAGCTTGATAACAAACGCAAAAGAAAAGAACGTCAAAGTAATGAAGTTAGCTGTGAATATGTGAGTAGAAAACAAATGCTGTGCTCCTGTAAAAACGTGTACAAAATGAAGACAACAAGATGGACCTAAACATAGTTCAACATTAACAAACAAAATCTCATTTACTTTTGATGTTAGATGTGGTAGATGTAAATGCTTTGCGTACACACTCATATAACCTTGGACACTATAAAAATGCAAGGAGATGGCGAAGGACTTTAGATCGTCATAATAGCACATATTGCTGTTTGAAGTTCTAGTTTCATTTTTCGTCTGTGGTAGAGTCTCTAGGTCGAAGTTCGTTGTAACAAATCAGCCTGAAGAATATGCATCTGCTTTAGATCTTCATTCAAGCAAACTGTTTTTGTTTTTTGTTTGTTTGTTTGTTTGTTTTGTTTTTGTTTTTTTCTGTCTGTCCTAGTCACCTTTTTCATGATTCTTTTTCTTTTGTCATAGAAACCAACGACCAAAACAAAACAAAATCCCTCTCTTTCGTGGCTGTCGATTCACTCAGTGTGCTGAAAAGATAGGCATGAAAAGATCAAGAAGGATAAGAAAAAGAAAACTTATTCTGGTCAGTTTTTCATACTGGAGTGACAGCAATAGGAAGCGTTTTTTTCCCAAACAATTGCAACTCAAATGAGTTGACTTTCTGCTATTTTTTCTTTACCCCTTTTTGTTTTAAATCATCCATGCTTTCATTCCTTAGTTCCTTGTCTTTTTTCTTTCGATTGACTCACTGATTACTATCAGACCTAATGTCTGGTAGATTTCAGATGGCCTTCTTTTAGTCTGCTTTCCATATCAATTGTTAGTGCTACCATTTATTTATTCATTTATATATTTATATATTTATTTATTATTTATTGATTTAGTTAGTTATTATTTATTTATTTATTATTTATTTATTCTCCCGTAATTTAATCAAAAACACCACTCTTATTATTCGGAGGGCATCTAGGTTGAATGAGCTCTAAATGCTTTAAACTTATCACTCAAAACGAAGAGTTCTAGCTAAATTTCCTTCCCACCCTGTGTCTTTAGTGTTTTCTTGATTTTTTTAGGCGCTTCCTCCCATAGTGCAGTCTGGTCCCACACTGGGAGCACCGACCCTCTGACCAAATTGGACCGGAAGTTACTGGCGCGTCCGGGGCCTATTATACTGTTATGTCTGTGAGTGAGAGTGATACAGTCACAGGCGGTTGCTGACCACCTGGTCTCGTCTTCGCGGCTGAGGAGACCCTGGCCAAGGTCCAGGGTCTGATTGGATAGAGCAAAGTTTGCAGTCTGTTGACTCTATCGCCGTCACCGTCGCGATTTGATGTATTCATTTATAATCGGCCTGAGATCCAGATGAGGGACTCCCATCCAAGGATCTAAAATCAGGCTGACCTTAGCGATGGAATCTGTTACCTCAATACCCACGTGAGTAGGTACCCAGCAGACGTGAGCCCATGCCGCCCCCTGCTGAATAGATTTAAAGGCGTTGCAAGAGGTGAGTTGCTCTATTATCCCTAAACGTGAGGTTATTCAGGGCTTGGAGTAGGGACAGGGAGTCTGAAAAGATGTTTGCCATATCGATGGCATTAGCCTCAGCCGTGAAGATAGAAGATTTTGGGTTGAGGCCTCAGCATGTGTTCCCCAGACAGAGAATGAGTCAGCACCGACGGCCTTGTCGTCCTTGGATTCGTCTGTGAACAAATGCTCGCAGTCAGGATGGTCAGAGATCACTCTTGTAACAAAGTGTAACAAAGCTAGATGATCTCATTCATTGTTACAAAGGCCTCTGACACCCCTCTTCAACAGTACAGGCGTTGATTACACCGCAGCTTCAGATGTAATCAAGTTCTGATTACCTTCACACGTTTTCTTGCTGTCTCTTTTTAAATGTGGCTTAAACCCGTAAAGAGAAAAGCTATCACAAGGACAGCTACATAATAAATATTTGACTGGACGAAGACATGAGAAGAATCATTTTTAGTTCATTCTGGCAGGCCCTTCATTATAGCAGTTCTGCTATCTGTAAAAGGTTGTGTACGATGTACCGCAATACATTAGTTTTTAGCTTTAAACAAGTCGTTAGTTGTTTGTCGTCGTCTTTCCAAGTTCATCTTGGTTTTGAAGCATCAGCACATCAAAATTACTTTTGCCTCAAATGGAGCGTCTATCGACAACTAATCTTATGGTTCAAAGTGCATTGTGCGAATGCTCAAACATTTTCAAGAGTTAACAGTACAAGCCATTAAACAAGAAACAACAATAAGAAAAGGCGTTTGGCTTTCAATCCACGATTTAAAAGAATAACAATACTAGCTTCTGATATGGTTAGCATGGCTAGAAATCACATGAGGTGATTGGGGAGGGAGATGGGGAGGGGAGGGGGGAGGGAAAGCTTTCACATGGTTGTTTTGTCGATGTCATGTGCAGTGTGGGCTTTTAAGACCAGTTCTTCGGTTTCTGTGACTGTAACCGTCTAAGTCTGCAACATGACATTTCTTCGGGAATCTATCATGTGCTGGAAGCGACAATCATCAAATTAATTATTAAATCACCCTTTGCTTATCATATTATTACATTATTTAACATGTTATGTTGGTTTAACGAACCAAGGCAGAAGCTGTCGTAGTATTGCAATGCGTGTTTCATAGATATATACTAATGTAATAATAATAATAATAATAGAGAATATTTATATAGCGCCTATCCCCGTGCAGTACAGGCTCTAAGCGCTTTACAATCTATTTATGTAAACACTAAATATAACCTCCTCCCGAATTCAGCAATCATGAACTTAGTCTTAGGTCATATAATTATGCTATGCGGTATTTCGTTTAAAAAAAAATTGAAAGGATCTTGACATAGCTGGCAGCCATAAAGATATGCTATATTTCGCGATGCTGGCAGTGTCCGTTTAGACCCCAGGCACACAACATACAGATAGATACACAACTCTTTTTCTAACCAAACTGAATTTAAGTATTACCCTCATTCAGAATAGTAACAAATTTTTAATATGTTTCAAGAAGGTGCAGTTGCAGGATACTTATGTTGCCAAGAGCACAGATCAGTCATGATGGTTCCGCCCTAGTATTCGAGATAACCTCCACTAGGAGGTTGAAAGACGTATTATAGAACGTAACGACCTGGTAGAATTTTAGAACACTGGATGTGGACAGAAAAATCATTGAAAAAAAATATCGGAGACATATGCCATGCCCAATTAATTGTAATGCCTCTACTGATTTTCATGCTGAAATTTTCACGGTCTCAGCCATAAAACCTTAAGAAAAACAAGGCAATAATCTGAATATTTTGTTTTATAAAATGCCAAACACTTTACTTTCCCGGAAGCTGCCCGGCCAGTCATCGAAGCAACCGCTGCGGATCATTTTGACATTAATCCCCTGTACTGCGAGCTGTTTGGCTCTTAGCAATTTCTGTTGTGATCGTGTATGTGTATGGAGTGTCCATTCTCCAAGGGAGAGCGGTCACTGTGCAGTGTAAGGAAGGACATGGCACTGCGGCTACTCACAAAAGAGCTTCAGAAACCATGCAAACAGTGTCTCTTGGGCTAAGAGTTAGACTAGACAGACAGAAAGGAGGCAGCGATGCAGGGTGCTATTCAGACGGTTAGCCAGTTGCATTGCGGATGTGGAGGGCAACCCGGTGAGGTGCCGCCCGCCGTAGGCCACGACCACCGAAGTATGACCTCTAGGGTGGGCTCGGATCGGCAGAATCTCCGACATGCTTCACACAGTGTAAGTCACCACCAATTGTCCACAAGAATAGCGGGCATACATGACAAGCAACCGGCCCCGTCCCTCCTGCCGGGTGCCCCGCTATACCGGTCGGTTAGTGCGGCAAGTTGCGTCTCCTCGATAACCGCTTAGTCAGCATGCCTGAGGGCACTCGTCCTTCTTTGGCAACGATTTAAAAAGCTATCAGTCCCTAGAGGAATGTCAGTTTTTCCAGCCTCGGGCCGTAGCCTTGGCCCAGCACCAGTATCCTAGAGGCATCGGAAATATACTGCAGCGGTGAGCTGTCAGAAGTCAACATGGGCACTGCATGCTTCTTCCAGTCAGTCATTCTCGTCTCAGACCAGCAACAGTTTAGCCAGACACCCAGCTCAGATCCTGGTCACAGGGATAGACGTTGGTGATCCCTAACTCGATGCTGTTTAATTGTGTATACACAGAGGGGGTGATCTAGCTTCGTAGTTCTATCCTCGAAGGACGCATTAGTGGTCGAACCCTGTTCATCGGAATTCACTATGAAACCAAAAGCCAGCCCAGCCCAGTGCACCCGGACTAGTTGTCCGTCCGATTTCAAAGGCCTAAAGGTTAGCCAGAGCGGACCGAGCAAGAAGTAGGCCTGTGCATGACCGACAATGTTCGTGACCGACGGTTAACGGTTAACCGGCTCCCATGACCGTCGACGACCGATTATTCTATCGGTTAAATATTTCCTTCTTTGTCATGTGTGACGTCACATCGGTTATGGTTATTGGTTATGGCCTTACTGTGACCAAAACAAAAAATGTCGCCACCCACAGTCAGCCTGAGTTTCGCTCACTTGACCTTTGACCGGGGAATTAGATTAAGAAAAACTTGGGGTCTGAAACTCAATATTTCACAAATCTACAGATCGATCGGGCGTCGAATTCTAGTGCAGTTTGATACCAAATATTTACCCTATAACTCCCATTAGTTGTGATTTTAATTTGATCAAAAAAAAGTGGTAACCGTCTCACCAGTTACTAATCTGGGAAGGACATACCACGTGTTTAACTCTAAGACTCAGAAATAGTCAGTTTCATACGACTTTTACCTTTTTTTTCAAGATACCGTAATTTGGCGCATACACTATGGTCTGTTTCAGTGGTTTATTCAAAGAAGTTTGCACGGGATAGAGAGTTGAGAGGGTATAAAGGGTGGGGGTGGGGGGGGGGGAGGGGATATGTGGGAAGCATGTAATACAAAATTGCGCCGGGCGCCGCGAAGTCGACCACTCTAATGGCCTTAACCATAAAAGCGCCAGAAGAAACAAAATGCAACATTTCCACTATGATATGGATTCATGTTCAAGAAATAACAGTGAGACAAAAATGGCAATACACGTGCGAAACGAATATCGTGCTGCCGTTTTGTAGCTATCTAAAACTTAATTCATATACAAAGTATAAAAAAGTTTCGGTAATCGTCCCCTTGACACTACTAAGGTTAAATGGTAGATACAGTTCAGCTCTTGGCGTGTCCTTGTTACCGGATCAGTGGTAGGCCTGTGCATGACCGGTCATGATAACCGGTTATATCGGTCATGGGCATCATTGTCGATCGTCGATTATGATGACCGAAGATCGGTTACGTTGACGATCATGATAGACCATAAACGAATGCGTTTATCAGTTAGCTACACCGGTGTCTTTGATCTAGGGAAAACTCCGTCCGTCAGCGTTCGTCATCCTTCCCATAGCCCTTCCCCTGCGTATGACCTTTTTCCTTTTTTTTTTTTTAAACTAAAGAGAACGAAAAAAAAACCCTCTGCGCTGAGTTTTACTCAGTATTTAACCCTGGAAGTGCCAAAGGGCGATCTGCCCTGGTGTTACGTATTGTACTTTGCATGTGAATTACGTTTTAGATGGCTGTATTACAGTAAGAGGAAATTCGTCTCATACGTGTAATGTCATTTGTGTGTACACGGTCATTTCGGACATGCACAGGCCCACTTTGCATATTAATTAAGTTTTAGATAGCTAAAAAACAGTAGCACGATATTCGTTTCATACATGTATTATTGCCATTTTTGTCTCATTGTTATTTCTCGAATATGAATCCATATCACAGTGAAAATGTTGCATTCTGTTTCTTCTGGCGCTTTTATGATTGAGGCCATTGCGGTGGTCGACTTCGAGACGCCCGGCCCAATTTTGTATAACATGCTTCCCACTTGTCACCTCTCCCCTCCTTATACACCCCTCAACCCCCTCCCCAATGCGAACTCTTCTTTGAATGAACGACTGAAACAGACCATAGTGTATGCGCCAAATTAGGTATCTTGAAAAAAAAAAAGGTAAAAGCCGTATGAAACAGACTTTTGGTGAGTCTTAGAGTAAGAACGCGTGGTATGGTGTTGTTGTTGTTGTTGTTGTTGTTGTTGTTGTTGTTGTTGTTGTTTTTTCCACGGAAAAAATTGACATGCCCATAGTAGGGAAAGGGGGGGGGGGTGGAAAGGGTCGCCAAGCAGGAACCTCTTAGCTATGATTAATTATTTCTTTCATGGTCGTTCATGACCGACAACGTAACCAACGATCGGTCATAATAATCGATTAATCTATTGTTAGTCCATGACCGATATAACCGGTTATCATGAGCGATCATGTACAGGCCTAGCAAGAAGTTCCCCGTCCCGTCGGTCTCAAGCCAGCATCGTTTGTGTGCGAAGATTGCAGATGTTTGGGACTTGATTGGCAGCCCGCTCCGCCCTCCGGTCGCAGGTTACCCCATTGTATCAAAACTTCGGAAACTTCTCTTTCAGGTGGTACTGACTCATATCACGAAGGTGCTTGAGATCTGAAGCAATGCTTCATGAAATCGGCTCATTCTGTTTGAATGACGCTATATTACTGAAGACATTCCAATATTTATTTCAAGCATTTACTCTAAGTGAAAAAGTGTCACAAATTTGACTTTCTAATACCAGAGATATGGCCGCCACACTCGAATGGTGATGGCTTAGATCTGCCTCTAAATGAAGAACTAAACGTCATGCCTTCTGAAATACATGTAGCAATGATGATGAACCCATTCAAGACAAAGCCTATATATCGTCTATTTGTCAGTTCGGCATATTAATTCAGCTCGACGGCCTTTCGATTTTCCCATTCACGATCAGTTCTACGTGTCCGCTCTGGGCCATTAAGCCGAATTGATCGTGAATGGGCCCTATATATGGAAATTGAGCTCCATGTCTCTTCTTCAGTTTGCAATGTATGCGATTTTGATTCTTTATATCTTACACTGAATTTAGAAGAGTAGGCAATGTACTACAATACCTTGCTGAAAATGTTATATCAGACATGTGATTTCCATCTCCTCACGATGATCCCCGAATTGTTGCAATTACATCTGATAAGGCAACACAAAGACATGCCTTTTCAACTTCATGGGATACAAAAAGCATTAGATATCATCACAACTTTTCTGTACTCAAAATATTCTGTAAACTACCCATAGAGGACAAAAACTGGTAAACGACAGCAATATTCTTTTTGTTGTTGTTGTTGTTTTGTTTTGTTCATTCAGAGGTTCAGTGCGTTTGCCGATATGGAAGACACAGAGGCCAAAGAGTTATAGTTTGTAACCTTTGAAGTTGTACACTTTAGGCTAAAATTTCGACAACTTCTAGTATATCTGTGAATTTTGTATGCGACCCTATATTTGAAAAAACGTTCATAACTTATTTTTCTCGAAGTCTTAAATCATCACGACTGCATAATCCGTTATTTGCGCTTACTAAAAATCATGGCCTCTGCTGATACAGAGTTCAGGAAAATAGTACAATGTTCACAGCAAATGACAAAATCGAACACATTTTTTACATAGACATTCACTTAGATAGAAAGTTCCAGAGAACTCGGTGTGTTGAAACAGCCCAACTTAATTTGGCTCAAGTTCAACAGACCAAACAGAAAAAAAATGAAAAATGTACAGCTGAAATCTGAAATCTGAAATCCTTCTCGCACCGTAATACGTCGCATAGGGTCGTCACAATGTTCTCTTCTGATCTTCTCTGTGCTGTCTCTACCAGTTTTCTCATGTGCTCTGTCCCTGCTTCTTTGGTCTCTTTCATGTGTTCTTTTAAGTGTCTCTTTCGGTCTACCCCTCTGTCTTCTGCCTTTGATTTCCCAACTCAGTGCTTGTTTTGGTATTCTGCTGTTTCCCGTCTACATGTGTACGTGAGTCTTTTTAAAATTAGTTTTGCTGTGGGGCTGCTTTGAAATTTTCCTTATTTCTTCTGTTGTTTTAAACTCATTTCATTTGAAGAATATTCATAATTTTCCATACACATTTGTTTTCAACGCCATTCAGCCTCCTTTCTATATCCCTTGTCATTTTCCAACTTTCCCATGTAAGCGCTGACAAAACATTCGAATTGAACATTCTGAGTTTTGTTTTCACTGAGATGTACATACTAAATTTTTTTTTAAAAAGTAAACAATATTACAAACAAATTAATTTACTAATGTCGCGACATCATTACACTGAGGCTAAACCTGTGCATGTTCTGTCCCTGTATCCTGGCTAACGGGCACAAAATGATGATGAAGTGCAGCCAAGACGTGAGGCAAACTTGGGGCTCTAGCAGTCTTTCGACTGAGCAAGGTAAGATAAGATGTCAAATGATTTTAACATTGGATTTTGACTGAAATCATTCGACACATCAAGCTGGGTAGCAATGGCAAATTTACGCATATGCCATAAACTTGTACTGTCAGTTTCGCCTTTACTGTATCATACACTTCAAAATACCATCTGGATCCAAGTCGATGCCCAGATTCTCCATATTTCGACTCAAGAACAAGTCCCTGCTTCTTAAAATCACTTATCAAGACACCTCTCGCTCGTAAATAATCTTGTAGCACTGAACAAGAATTTGATGTCGAAGTCCATGGTCACAGTGGAAGTTAACAATTTCATAGAATACTGATACCTTATCGGCAATCTAGCACAACAACAGAATCACAATGAAGTCCAAGCGCTATTGTTTTCAAATTTTGACTCATTTCCGGTGTGAGCGAGGCCGGAAATACGTCAGTCTTTTTCCTACGTAATTATTAGTACTACTTACTACTATTACTTGGAGGGCGTGTAGGTTCAATAGACTATGAGGGAGCGAAGTTTTAGAGAAACGCTTTTTATTACTATTACTACTACTTCACTGATACTGCCACCACTACGACCACGACTACTTAGCACCACTATCACTATCATTACTACTATTATCACTACTACTACTACTAATACTACTCCTAATGTTAATCCTACAACAACAACGATTACTGCCACCAAAAACACTACTTATACTAACTCTGTACTATCTGTAGTCTATGCCACTGTTACTACTACTATTCCACTACTATTACTGCCACTGCCACCACAACTACGACTAGAAATTTGTAACTAATAACAGCACGATCGAATGTTCGTGTTTCCTGCATCTTAAAAAGTGTATTTCATCTTTTTTTTGTTCCCTTTGTCTATTTAATCCTTATATGTATAGTTTCTATACTGCATTTGAAATTAAGTTAAGAGCTATATGCTTATTAAGCTCTTCAATTTTTTTTTCTAATCAGTGTTAGGATGCCAGGTGATTTTCAGCTGTCTTTCGAAAGTGACGGGCCGTGATGAACTACAGAGTTATGATCTAAAGAGTAGCAGGCATAGCGACCGTGGAACCAGTTAAAGGCTGACATTACAACAGATGACAGCTCTAAATAATAGGCAACACTCCATCACACTTCACTAATGAAACACAACGCACTGCTTGCCAGTGTAATTAATTAATATATCAATGTGCTGCGTATTGAATGTTAATTGCTAGCCATAACAGAACTTGTCTGAAAGAGCACCAGCTCTTTCTCTTCTTTTCTTCTCCTTCTTTTTCTTTTTCTTTTTATTCCCCTGTTGAGAACGATGTTCTTTTGTGTGTGTGTTTGTATGTGTGTATATGTGTGTGTGTTTAAATGTGAAATGATGTCTTTTACGCTTTCTATTCCGCCCTCTGATCAAACATGCATCAGTAGCAAGCGATCTGGAAGGAGGGTTTCCTCTTCCACTCGGGACCCCTGACAGGATTTAGGCCCTTGCCAAACTACTCGTTGGCTGCCAGCAGAAAAGGGAAGCAATCATGCAAGTCAACAAAAGTGGCTGTGATGACAGAGCTGGTCAAGGGCTGTAACTCAATTATTTGACCCGGCTGGGCAACAAAGTAATTTCGTGCTCAAAGTCCAAACTCAATCTCGGCCGGCTGGACAGTATCTCTCATAACTTAACGAGGAGGAAAGCCCAGATTTGTAAGACACGCTCAACTCTTTCTTCTCTGTCGTTGTTTCTTGAACCCTATGTAGGAGATAGAGGATGTGTTGTGTCAAATTTTATTTATGTATTTGTTTTGTTTTCTTTTCTTTTGTTGACTAAAAGGTTGGTATTTTTTTCTTTTTTCTTTTTTTTTATAAGCAAGAGCATCGCTATCCTATCGTGTGTCATTCTGATTTAATTTTATCTTCTTTTTTCGGATGAATTACAGCGTACAAAACTGCACAGAACGATTAATCTGATAGCGATTGAGATATAGTTAAATTTTCATTACGTACCGTACTAAAGTATGAGAATGGTTCGTGTCGACATCAACGAAGAATAAAAGCAGCAATTTACTTGTCACTCGTGTAGCAGCAAAATGTCAAAAAAAAAAAAAAAAAAGATAATACGAATTATAAAAACGTATATAATATACAGGTCACATCAAAACTTATAATAAGAAACCTTATTATCTCTCTTAAAAAAAAGCTATCTTCTGCTTGCGTATTTGCTTATCCCTTCCGCATTTGGACGTGTTTCATTAAGTATTTATCCATTTATCCGTTTCTCTCTCCCTATCTCTGTCTATCTATCAAACTATCTATCAAACTATCTATCTATCTATCTATCTATCTATCTATCTATCTATCTATCTATCTATCTATCTATCTATC
>JBCEWB010621918.1:6517-17857 GCA_039654565.1 Peronia peronii
TCTGAAACCGGTGCAGATATTGAAAGACACAATAAAGACACACATAAACATAAAACAGGGGATAGCTCAGATAACCTATATGGAGGTGTTTACTACCACAAAACAAACTCAGTCAAACTAATTCAATATCTTCGTCATAAAATTCATCTTTTCAAACGACTCCGCAGTGTGCAAATTTGCCGTCACTGATCGTTGTTATTGGCAAGCAAGTAATTCTGTCGTAAACATAATTATAATCATAATAGTGTTATACGTGGTCCATGTATAGTTTTTATATCATTATGCTGGCACAACCCTAAGTAAAAAAATGAATTGTAACAGATTTTGTAGTTGCTTCAAGTCTTTTCGCAGCACATGTCTGGTTCGAATTTGACTGTAGGTGCAATAATGAGCTAGTCTGTACAGGTTAGACATTGAAAACTGCCTTTGAACAACATACTTCTGAAACAGCGAGAATGGGTTGAAAATAGTTACGGAAACATGTATCCCTTCTTGGGTGAACTCTACATTGCTAATATACTGAAAAAGTAGGTGTGCAGCTATCACTTTTTTGTGTCATTTGAGAGAAACAGCTGAACTTTCTGGATAATTTTATTGAAAAGACGGCATTGATCAGGGGAGTCGAATGAGGCCGAGGTAGGTTAAGAATGAACTACATGAAAAGACCGAATCATTAGTCTTCTAGATCGAAACTCAATACCGTGGAGTTTCTAAGAATCCACGACCAAAATGAGGAACAGAGAAATATGAACGTAGATCTCTGTCTCAAAAAAGGATGCTGAAGAAGAAAGTGATACTGTATGTCATTGAATTTTGTTCGAAAATGGAAAATGCTGTCTCCTGACCTCTTGTTATCGTCGCAAGATGTTGGGTTTTCATAACACGCATAATCCCACACAGTCTCACACTGACACAGTATTCGTCACATTGATTGGTGACCGATAACATATATCTCTGTCTTTGAAAAGATATGAAAAGAAGAAAATGAAATACACATACGCGTGCCCTTTCACATACGCACGCACACACACACACATACACGCACACACGCACAAAAACAAAAATGAAAAACCCCGGCACTGATTTGTGTAAACATGTATTACCCAGTTTCTTGTCATAAATATTCCGTTCTTTCAGCCTTCATGTGAAAACATGAATGTGTTATCTCCTACAAACTTTCTGTGTATGCAAACACACAAACATACACACATTTTCTCTTTTACTCAACCAAAGCCTCATGCTGCCCATTAGAAGGACAGGAGAATATAGTGGGAGTTCTATCACTGACTAAACAGAGAAGACTACAGGCCTTCAAACAGTGATTTGGATGATTGATGGCTACAAGCAGGAAATCGGTTTTGATATCCCAAAGTTTTTTGTGTTTTTTTTTCCCCTTTTTTTCCTTTCTGTTTTGTATTTTTGTTTTCCTGTTTGCTTAGTTCTGTTTGTGCTATTTTAAGAACATTTTTTCAGCAAACATGGCAAAAGTAACGGAGCAATGCCCTTTAAGTACGATAGTTGACATGGAAAATGGGGATTATTTTTTACCAGCTCTTCTGACTTAGTTTTGCCAGACACAAGTGGTGTTGAACAAGCAGTGTAAAGAAGGAAAAGATAAATTTCGCGCTTTTTTGCTTGAAACGCATTTCATGAAAAATTCCGAAAAATTCATTGTGTAAAGAATGGTTTCTTCCTTTTGTAAAACTTTAATCAATCTTGCTTTTCTTCTTTACGCTGCTCGTTCCACATCTCTGGTGTTTGGCACAGAGAAACAGGAAAGTTGATCACAAACAATTCTCATTGTTGCTAATAAAACAAATAGCGTATTACCAAATCATCTATGCTGTAAACCTACATCAAATCCTCCATAGTGGCATATTCTTATAAACTCGAAAACTACGGGACATTTCTCTTAAAATTTGGCCATGGCCTATAAGCTTATATCATTGACAGTATGATGGGAGATGTTGATGATGGCGAGACCTCATTCAAGTTTTCTGAACAGCATTTTTCTATCATGTGTGACGCTCAGTACCTATTCTCTAGATGCAAACGTGATCCAGATGGGCATGTGTTTTTCTGGGTTGCACATACAGAGTGTTAAATGAAATCACCAATAAAGTATTGTTTATTACGATAATCTTCGACAATGTGCAGCCTTCATTATCTATCGACGGCGTACGCTGGGAGCAAATTTGTCTACGCTATGTAATCTGTAACGACCAGACCTAAGACTGACTAAACGGCTCTATGAGAATTTGACACAGATAAAATCTCGCCTTTGGCCTAACTCTCATAATTCTGCCACGAACTCGATTTTTTCATTAGCATTAAATTTCACCTAATCGTGTCATATTATTTTATTTTTGTCCCGGCTGTATCTCTCTCTGTCTGTTTCTCTCTTTCCTCCGATGAGAAGGGTAAAGCGTGGAATAACCAGTTAATCTTGAAATCTTAAGACCAACGTCTCTTTGGCAGCCTTCAGCTGGCCTTTTGGGATAGTCCGTGATATGCAGATAGAAGTATAGGATGTTTGTCCAGAGAAGGAAGAAGAAGACGATGTAGAAAAACAACAGAAAGAAGATAGGAACAAGAAAGAGAAGAAAAGGGGAAAAAGAATGAGAGAAAAAAAAAGAAACAAAAGAAGGGCACAAAAAAAAAAAAAAAAAGGAAAGGAGTAGACGAAGAGGAAAAACAGGATAAAAGAGAAGACAATTTTGATTATATTTTTCTTCCTTATTCTGACAAAGAGCTAAGCAGATCTGAAAATTCGGCGTTCAGTCGATAATTAAGAAGTCAATTTACAAGTTATGAATTCTCTATTTATTTATTTTAATATATTTCGTTAAATGCCGCTTGACAGTCTATGATTTGATATGTCGTGACATTCATTTAAAAGAATGCTGCTGCTGCTGCTGCTGCTGATGACTATTGCGATTATTGCCCCGACGAAGAGTCAAGCGGGCTCGGAAATTTGGCTAGCGTTATTAATTCATTTTATTAGCTCAATTCTAAATTCTTCATATTGTTTTTCAACTTTTTTGGGTGTATTTGATTAGTTGCCGGTGGACAGTCGTCTTAATTTTAAGACACTTTTCGTGAAATGATGATGATGATAATGATGATGATGATGACAGCTGTACTCCTTAGACATTTTTTCTTTACCCTCCCTGAAGAAGAACTAACTAGATTCGAAAATGAGGAAGTTTCTATTTATTTTATTTAATCTGTTTTATTTTATTTTTTGTTTAGACCACTATATATTTTTTTCTGTATTTTTTTTTTTTTAATTTATATACCTTCTAAGTTTTCATTTTCCATATCCATTTATTTATGCAATTTATCCATTTATGTATAATTTTGTCTTTCATTTGACTAAATATCTAAATACCAGTTGACGGTCTTCATGTTTTATTTTTAAAAGAGAGTTCCACAAAATGATGATGATGATGATGATGAAAATGATGATGGAGAACCAATTAGGTTCGAAACTTTTGCTAAGTGATATCAACGTACTCAGTTTCTACGATATCAAGTTCTATATTGTTCTTTGTTCCTTTTGATGTGTTTGATAATTTCTGGTAGACACTCGTCTTATATTTAGTAAATTATTATAAAATGATGATGATGACGATGTTCATTCTTTTATAAAGAAAAATATCGTAAAATCTAAGACGCCTGCCTACCGGCGACTAATCAAACAAATCCGAAAAAGGGCAAAAAATAAAAAATAATAATAATAAAATATGAAGAACTTGATATTAAGCAAATTGACGATGTTCATTATGATGATGATGATGAAGAATCAAGAAATTCGAAAAGTTTATCAGTAACATCACTTTCAATTTTTTAAGCTATAAAATTCTATAGGTTGTTGTTTGCTGTTTTTTTTTTTCTTTTAATGTATTGAGTCAGTTGCCGATAAAATGTAAAACATATGTATACAACGATGATTATGATTGTGGTGACATAGATGACGATGATATTGACTGCCGTGAAGAAGAACCAAGAGGTTCAAAATTTGACCAGTTCCATCACTGTAGTCAATGTTTAACTTATCAGTTCTTCATATTGTTTTGCTTGTTTTTTTGTTTTTTGTTTTATTGTTTCATGTCAGTTTCACTAGATAAGCCTATGTCTAATTTTAAAACATTTCTAAAAAAAAATAATAATAATAATAAAGGAGAAGGAAGAAGGGAAAGGGGAGGGAGCGAGAGAGACAGAGAATGATGGATCCGCCATTCAATAATTTCTTGTTGAGAGTTCTTGTTTAATTTTCTAGAGACCAGGCAAGAATGAGAAATGTTAGACTGATATCTATCTGGCGTATTCTCAAATTCATCAGAAACATAATTAAATTATCTTCCATAAAAGTTAACTCAGGAGTGAAAGTTCTTAAATCTGTTTATAAAATGTATTTGGGAATCAATACATTTTACTGTGAACTGCCATTCTATCTGTGATAATAAGCATAATCTGCAACACTACCATCTGGGGGGTCCAGGAAAGGAGAATAAATAGTAAAAAAAGGCGAGGTAAGAACTTTTAGAATCCCCCATCTGTGGCCAAATTTCGGCCCTGCTTCATATCTTGCTTTGTGCCCTTTTACCTGCTAAGAACAAGCGTAGAGCCAGACTAGTAGGAATAGAAAGAGAGCCTCCCTGCACTCCCCCCATTCCCCACCCCCCACCCAAAAGGGTTGTGGCGAGGGCTTTGTACGAATGCCGGCGACGACGGCCATGGCAGGGCAGCCAGGGTGAAAAGGCCATTACAAGTCTGAGGTAGAGCGAGGCTATCTAGGAGGGTGGGGCCCCAAACATGGCCGAGTCACTGGTCGTCTGGTTGCTGTTGGCTCTCTGCCCACCCCTAATTGCTCAGATGCGCTTTAACCCTCTAGAATCTCTCAAACTATTTAGATAAATAAGGGGTTACCTATTCCGAATGCAGTTCTGAATTCCAATAACTGTGCAACGGGACTATTTCTACTTGTAGAATACAGCTCATTGTTACAAATCTGAATTATTAATCAATTCAACATGTAAAATTAGGACAGTATCTTTAATACTGTTAATCCTTTAACCCTATCTTTATCCTGCCAAACATATGTTACTCTGAGCTTTGAGGGTTAACTATTGGTGTAAAAGTCTTGCTCTCATTTTTTTGCCTCCTTCCATTTTCTTTCTCTCACTGCTACCCCTTCCTCGTCTCCTCTCCCTTCTCCCTCTCTCTCCTTCCCACTCTGTACTTACCTATCCATCCATCCTCCCCCCTCCCCCACCCACCCCCTTCTTTTTTTTCAGCTAGTCACTTACTCACTCTCCCATGCCCTGTCTTATATATAAACAGCTTTGTCAGCGGCGCAGTTGTGTGGGGGAACTCTTGATAACTCCAGCATAGTTTGTACACTGTATGTGAAGGCATGAATGAGCTCTTGAATGAATGGTAACAAGTTCGAGTTACGTTCGTCAGAGGAAAACAACGGAGCAATGGACGGTGTGTAAAACGCAGTATTGGGGGTATAAGATATGACACGTTTATCTCCCTCTATGCTTAACAGCAAAAGAGGATGGACAGAACAATTAAATAGAATAAATCAGGTACAGCAGTAGCCTCGAAATTAAAGGAGCATATTGAACTCGCAAACTTACATTTTTGGGCGTTTTTGTACAGCTGAGATAACCACCACGACAGGAGGTTGAAAAACTTAACAAAACCGTAACCTCGGAATTGTGGCACCGCTGAGATAATGTCGAATTTCAACTTTATATCAAACCGAAAATGATCCAATTCGCTCGTCAGTCTATATGACTGTACATTCGGGGCTGTAGGCCAGTTTTTGGAGTCAAATTCGTCCTTTGAAATCTAATCTATACTGTTCAGTCTTTTGTCGAGAGATATTACTATTTCAATCAAATGCATCTCCTATGACTCAGAGTAAAATAATTTTTTTCTCCACTGCCTACCTACATCTGTGAGATGGTCAGGCTACGCCCATGTCAGGGAGATAAGCTGACCTATCTCCCTCCCCCTTCCATCCCATCTCGAATGGCCTGATGAGTAGCCCGCTCAGCGTGAGTACTCCTGATGCCGAAGGATTGGGCCGTGTCGTACCTGACCAGCGGTGAAGATCTTCCTTCTTTTCCTCTTTTCCATGCCACGGCACTGCTGTCAGGTGGGCTCCTACCGTCCAGACAGATAGACAGACAGACACACAGAGGGAAGATCCACGGGGAGAAAGAAGAACAGGTAGGAGGCCAAGATAGAGCAGCTCCCGTGGCGGGCATGGAACTCGGCAGACATAACACACGGCTGCTGACTCGGAGTCCGCGCCTTCTCTAAACCTCTGGCTCTGTGTTGGCTGTACTGTCATAGCCTACAAGTAGCGATCTCTAGCTCCCATTGCCCTCCACAACCACCAAGCACAACCACAGGCGGAACAGTTTAGTCAGTAGTACGGTAGTACGTACCACCTCAATCGGTACTCTGCCCTTTGATCGTTTTGTTGGAGTTTTTAAGAACTGGTTCACGGGGGTACGTGACTTCTGTTGTATGTACTGCACACCCCCTTTACTTCTCTCACACTTTTTTTCCCTCCTGGGATCTTGTCTCGTGGGTCGAGGGATTTCAACCCGTCTGGAACAAGAGAGCGACCCGATTGTCGCAGGGCGCTGTCGCCGCGTTTGTTGTTGACTTTGTGTAATTACATCGGGCGCTGCTCTAATGTCGACAACCATACAATATCCTGTGTTAGTGCCCTAGTTCTGATCGCGACAATTAGTAGCGGTATGACCTTCTTCTGAAGGCAGCACGCCTGGACGACCAAAGCCTTATGAAGCCTATTCTCGATCATCTCGTTTTCATGTTATTTATTTACTTCTTTTTTTTTTTTTTAAATCTCAAAATTTTACTGTATTTTTACACAGGGTAACGATATGCCGAGTGTATTCGGATAGTTTTTACTGACTCCACGCAGGGATGTGGTGGATTTGTGACGCTTGATTTGTAAAAAGGAAATTGCAAAACCGTATTGAAATATCTTTTTGCTTCGTTAAATCCTTGTGTATGCATTATATTATATATTATATGTATATATATATATGTTTAAAGTCAACGCTCCTGTCTAGACAGTTATAAATCAAGGATGGCTTTTTGGGCTTTAAGTTTGAAAAGCTCAGCACAAAACACTGTGCTTCAAAAGAGCCCGCCCCTCTTATCCACTTCCCTTTTCATTTACCCTTCTCAGTTTTCAGTGACATTGTGTTCAAACCCTGCTCCATTTTCTAGCTATGTGGTGTACAAAGAACATTAACTTGCCAATCTAAGGCCACATCTAGAATGGGTTGACTTGATTATGCCTGTTACAGAATGGCGCCGTCTTGAGGCAAAAATCCCATCTCAGCTTACCGCCAGCGTGAATACTGATCGTGCAAGCCGCTCGTATTTCTGTCATTTTTCAGAGGGAATCTTTGTTTCTTCAATCCCAGGTAAGTGCATTCAATGAAATAGAATATATGCTCTATTGTGTGCGAAGCCTAGAAGTATTTCGATGTCCTTTTAGAAGAATTTTTACTACTTTTTATTCATTCAGGAGTAAATCCAGTGTAAAATTTAAGCCCATTAAGATTGATGTGCTTTCCCGTAAGAAAGAGGCGACTCTTGTTGACGTGGGCCCTCATTAAGAAGGGGTTAAATTTTAAATTTTACAGCTCATACTTGAATACTCCTCATTAGACTGAGATAGATTGTGACTGAGATAAAACTGAAAGTTTTCTTCTGAAAAAAAAAAAAGATTAAAAAATTAATTAATTAATTAATTAATTAATAAAGAGAAAGGCGTGCTGTCTCTGCTGGTTTACTATCCATCTCATGCATTGATAGAAAGCTTTAAGGAGTTCAACAGGAAAAAAAAAAATCAGCATTTAGCTGTATCTAGCCTATAACAACAGTCTCATCCTATTCTGCTTTCACTCGTCTCAGCAACATCTTAAAAGAAATGAACAATCTTGAGCAAGTATTTGAAAGCTAATATTTTCATTAGCACTTCCGGCAATTAGCTCAAAACAATGTGATTTATGCGATACATATGCATATAAACTTCAAAACACTAAAAGGTAAGAAAATCACAGATGTTTGACATGGAGAAATAATTATCGACTTTTGATAACGAACAATTACATCTTATTTCACTATATCTATATGATATTGAAATCCCCCGTTAATTTAGAATAATGTGAACATAGCATTATTTCTTTTAAAAGCTACGGCGGGCGTTGGAAGGGAAAATTGAGAGAAAGAAGCGAGAGCCGAGATGGCTATCTGAAGGTACGAAGTGTCAAGTGACAATATGATTTGTTTACTTGCAGTTACCGAAAGAATAGAATGTAACAGACTGGATAATTTTACATACTCAATGTAGATATTGTTAAATCTGTTATATAATACCAATTTATATTTTTAATATTATCCTTTTTTTTAAATTCCCTGGAATATTTTCGAACTCCTTTACAGAATCGAAATTCATAAAATTTGTAGTTTTGTGGTGAGAAAAGTTCAATAACACATTTTGTCGTTCTAACATGTAAATGTACAGCGTATAACGTGACAAAGATGTTACTTATTTCCAGCAAATTTATCATTTATTTTTTAACAAAGATTTGCTATGTCATATGAATTTTCTTCGCTGCCTTAAATGGACCATCGCCTTGCTCCGTAACCATGTTCTTGTGCTGAGATACTGATAAATAAGATAGGAAGGAAAGAAATGTATTTTTATACAATAGATAGAGGTCTCGGTGTAACGTCAACGCTTTTACAGTATGCAACGTTCTTTAGCAGTCTCACTGAGGCTGAATGCTAGCAATAAAATATTGCTCTAGCAAAGAAATATATTGCTATATGATATTGGAAGTATTGAAACAAACTGACAAACTCTGCACTTACATGTATTTTGATTTTCAAAGCCTAGTCTTTCAAGTACGATACACTAAAAGACACAAAACGGTTAGGCATAATACATTAAAACAATCTGATTGCAGTTTCAGTTTTAGAAAATATAATGTAATATCTTTCGTTTGCCCAAAAATTAATGCTGGGAATTGTCGTGTTATGTCAGTGATAAAGTATTGTTGTTGGTTTTTTTTTACCCTTAGCCTTATATTCCTGTTTATTTCTTGGGTTCTATAGGGTCAAAGGAGATCTGTGAAAGTTTAAAATTAATTACGCTAGAAGTAGAACTCCTCAGGATCTCTTTCGAAATTAGGTCAGGTTTACTCATTCTCAATTCTCAGTCATGGGAACCTTTAGCAGAGGGGTAAAATTAGGAGTGAGTAAAAGTCGCTGTTACAAAAGTAAAAGAGTTGAGTAAATATAGAGCTTGGGTGATTTTGATTGACTACGCAGTGACCCTGTAACTGGCCAGATTCCCGGGAACTCATAAGCAAAGATGAATGTTATAAAACTAAAATTAACTGTGCATGTGTTGTTACAAACTCGGTTGCTAAATTAGACGTGAACGTATTTTTTTTTATAAGACTAGGTTAGTAAATTAGCTGTGCACATATTAGTCTAAAAACGTGGTTATTGAATTAGCAGAGCACATATATATTATAGGATTTCATTACTTAATTAACCTTGCGCATAAATATTCTGATGAGACTTGGGTGTTTCCAAATGAAACTGATCCGACAGACAATATTGCGGCACAGATACCTACAGGAGTAAAAAAATTTGAGAAATAAACTGCTCGGCATATCCATGACGCATGCAATTTTGGGACTAGATTAAATGGAGAACAGAAGCTATAGAGCTCCATAAACATATACGTGAGGAATGCAAAAAAAGATGAACGATAATGAATATGTAGATTGAAATTTGGAGAAAAATGGAAATTTTATTTATTTATTTATTTATTTATTTATTTATTTATCATTTCATCCTGTGTTTTGAAGTGTCGTTAAAACAAGACATTTGACTGCAATTTTATTTTGTATTTTATTTCGTTTTGAAGGAACAAACAATAGAAAGTTGTCCTTATAACTTAGGAAAAAAAAAAAAACAAGGAAAAATCGACAAAGTACCATATGCATAATCCACTCCCTCAAATGTTTACAAGATAAGGTAAGAGACAACCGCCTCGCTACTCACATCTTGCAGCCACAGCAGCGCAAGAATCCTATCACTGTTTATTTATTTACCATGTCGGAGCAAATGTATACAAAGCAGCATTACACACACCCTTTGAAATGCAAACAAGTAGTGCACATACAAAGGCGGGCAGAGTGTAGCATTAATCTCGTAGTTAGTTATAGGCTTTAAACAATTGGTTGTCATTCTCGTTTGCCCTTTTCTGTCTTTTTTTTTTTTTTAACTATTAGTTTGTCGTCGTTTGTATTGTTTTTATTACAACTATACTCTCACGCTTTTGTCAATAGTCATTGTTATTGTTCTTTTTATTGTCATTTTTATTTTGTTCTTTTTTCCCTTTTTACGCGATTGTTAAATTGAAACTAAAGCCAATGCAAATCCCTATCAAATAACGTAGTAGTAGACCAAATATAGACTGTAGTAGGCTATTACTACATTTGGGGGGCCGTAGCAAAATAAAATACTGCATTCATAGAACAGACCATACTAACATACGACACTACATTCATGGCCCGTAGTAAATAAAATACTACATTCTTACATTGAAAGTTCATTTATTTGAAATTCTTCAAATTCCCCCTCCCGTCTCCGCATCCACCACACTCCCTTCGCCCGTTTGTCATCTCATCACTTTTCTCCTATCCTCTTCACCTCCATCCTCCCACTCCCCTCCCCTGTATACCCCTTCCCGTGCTCTGTCATTCATTTGTAATACACACCTCTACCAAAACCGGACCAAGAATCTAAAGCTGGTCAAGCATGCAGCAATTCAAATCAACATGCTGCCATTTTAATAATATAATTATGGGTACACTTACTATCCATATACCCGAGTGTATGTCCCGCTTGTATATTAATAACCACAATAATTATAATAATTTTAAAAAAGTGGTCTCTATTTTTTTTTCGTTTGTATTATTATTGTTATTATAATTGTTATCATTTTTTTAAAAAGTGCACATGTCAACAACTTTACATTTTTCCCACGAAAACGTTTATTAATTTGTCTCCAACTTTTTACGGGCCTCAGCTGGCGCGCATGCTGAGATCTGATTCAGAGCCAAGCAGTTGTATCTACATGTATGTGGATATTCGTTAGCTATGTGTGGATGTATTTCTGCATGATCTATCTATCTATCTATCTATCTATCTATCTATCTATCTATCTATCTATCTATCTATCTATCTATCTATCTA
>JBCEWB010622029.1:0-17855 GCA_039654565.1 Peronia peronii
AGTAGGCTGCGTGCCGCTGTCCGGGCAAAATTTCCAAATTCCAAATTTCTACCCACAAAAATTCTCAGCAAAAATTGAAAACTTCTAAAAGCCGAGATAATCCAACTTTCTTTGGATTGAAAGGCTTAAGAAAAACAAACAAGTATAGGGGTATAGGTCATTTTGATCTGATTAAGAAATTTGGAAACAATATTTAATAGAAAGAGGGCAGGTGCATGATAGAAATTGGGCGAGAGAGAGTGAGAAAAAGAGAGAGAGAGAGAAAGAGCGAGAGAGTAGTCGTGAAAGAGAGGGAGAGTGGGGGGAGAGGGGGTTGGGGGGAGAGAAGGACAGGGAAAAAGTGGAGATGGCATAAAACAGCTAATTTGATTACAGTATCTTCAAACGTCAATGGCTCGTGTAAGTAGCGGTCCCATCCTTTCCTCTCGCTCTTTTCCGGTAGTCATCGTCTTTCACCGTACAACATCTCTTTCTCTCTCTCTCTCTCTTTCTCTCGCCAGCTCTCCAGCGTGAGTGTTTATGTAACACGACGAATAGTGATGATTACATTCTTTGTGAATAAGAAATTGGAGCAGGTATCGTGATCCAATAATTATTTTGGCCATGCACTAACATCCATGACGTTGTTCATCCCTCAGCTCAGAATCTGTAAGAGCAGCAGTGCCAATGCTATGTAGGAATCTGACATCTCATTTGGCTGGCGAAGCCCAGTCTGTTCATTGACTGAAAGGGCGACTTAATACCCATGTGTTGTTAGCGAGCGGAAGAGGTCGAAAAACACGACCATTTTCCACTTCCTGTCCAGATTGCATTCTGGGTTCTTCAGATCTGCGCTCGACAGAATGGCACCGGAAATGAACCAATAGGATCGGAGAGACGACTGTTGTGGACACTGTTACAGAGTGCAGTGTGGCGTTTACTCCAAGTATTCTCTTTTCTTTTCTATTCTGTTTTTCCCCCAAGTTTTGTAAAGGGGGCAGGTGAAGAGGATGTTAAGTGAATAAGCAGTGGCTTACATTTTAACGAGTTCTTATTCTTTATAGAAAGAGGGCCTGAAAAAAAAATCTGATATTATAGCATTTTGGGAAAGGACGAAAATCTTTGTGTTTGCATGTGTGCGTAATGTATGCAACAGAAAAAAAAAATTAAAAACGTGAACTCATTGCCATCAACTTAATTATTAATAGATCGATCACGAATTTTTTTTTTTTTTGGAAGATAGTGTAATGGAAACGTACATGATTGACTCACATATTAATAACTTCAAACCATTCCTGCACTGGACATGTTGAATCATTGAATGTTCTGCCTAGGTGTCTGATAATGTGAATGGATACAGATAATAAACATCAAAACGTCTTGGAGTTCATCATTCATGATTTATCTGTTTTTGGGATAGAGTCAAATCTTACAAGCAATTGTGAGTGAAGACGTATAGGAACAATGATGATCATCATAACTTACGAAGACAACATTCCATTCTACATTTCTATGAGCCAAATTTCTAGAGGATGTGTTTAGTAGTTTTGGAGTTTATAACACTACTGTGTGTTTTTTCCCGCAGATCTGTAGACCACAGTTCATGATAAGCAGTAAAAATGACTTTGAAGATATGGGGTATTATGGTATATTGAAATTATAGTAGCCGCAAACATAAATCCTGTTTAATAAGAAAAAACCAGGATGCAAGGTCGAGAAAGAATTAAGGAATTGGAATGCAAACCAGCAGGCCACGCAGTCCTTACATAATATATCCCACCATCTTGGCAATGTACAGTTTGTCACATCAAAAATGCTGTATGCTTTATAACCGTTGTGTCTTAGCCTGTAGTCTTGACCTCTGTGATGATCCTTTTTCTCTCACTGAAATAAGGACATCAGCCCCAGAATGAGTTCATGAAAAGAGCTAGCTTAACATGAACAGTAAGCGGGAATGCGGGATTTAATCATCAGCATTTTAAAAAAATTAACTCGCATGTCCCCGGTCATAAATTGTGCTTTAAATAAAAATTGTGGAAGGTTTTGGAATTTCGGTCTGGTTATGTCTTTAACCACCTGGAGGCGGTTATCTTGCGATTGGGAAGTACATTGCGATTGGGAAGTGGAAAAAAAAAGTAAGTGGAGAGAACAATATCCGTCTGCAAAGTTTTGAATCCATCAGAGACGTTTATCGTACACTCATTTCAGAGTACCGTAAGTTTCGCTGTGTGTGCGAATTTGTTATTCCTGCGTTTTATAAACTGACCCAGTCCTTATGTCGATTACAGTCAAGTACATACGGCCTTCCCACCTTGAGGTGCAATAAACCAGAAGACGATAATAGCACTACTGTGCGATGATGATGCTGCAGTGTCGTAAATATTGACCTAACCACCGAACAGGAATAGCAGGCTCATCATTATGTCACAGTTACTGTGACTGTTGGCTACAGCATGTTCAAAGTCATGCCAAAGTGGGCGAATAAGTATTTAGTAAAAATACTAATTATTGCAACAGCAGATCGTTGTGCCCAGTCCTATTACTGTCTTTTGCCAGACAAAAGTGATTTTGAACAAGCAGAATAGAGAGGAAAAAATAAATCACTTTACTTCATGACATTTGAAAGACTGATCACCAAACAATTTGATAAAATTGTAACAGTAAGAAGAAAACATTCTCTTTACACCATTTTAAAACAAAATGTCTATTATGCATGGGTTTTTTTTTTGTTTTTTTTGTTTAACTTTTCATATTTGTTTCAAGCAAAGGGCGCAAAAGTTATTTTTTCCTCCCTCTTTACACTGCTTGTTCAACACCTGTTTTGTCTGGCAAAGGGAAGTAATAGGTCTGGTCATAACGATCTCCCATTATTTCAGAGAGGTCTGTTGCCTTTGCTTCCATTCCCGAGAGCAAAAACGATATCAGTAGTTGATACGAAGATAATGCTATCAATATTAGACGCTCGGTGGGTCCGTTGTCTGATGTGTTTTATACTATTTAAGTCAAGGTTTTTTTAGCATTTTTGTTACGTCATTCAAAGTTAGCCTTAGTAATAATCATTGGCTTTAAGCCATCCACCCCATTATATTTGAATTTGGTCTGTATGCTCAACCTCAGTAAGTCACACTTCCTGTTGTGAACGTTGTGACACACAGTTAAAAATAGGGCTCGTGGCTGACAGTTGAACCATTGTTAGGACGTGTAACGTGAGCAGACCGAAGTGTGTGTACTCCTCAACAGCAGCGTTAAGGACTTGTGGAGTGCCTTATAAGATGTATGCTTAATACAGTAAACCAAAGATGTTGAGTTTTCATGGCTTTGTTGGATTGATTGTTGGTACTAGTGGTAATTAGTCAGGCTGAAGAATAACTGACAGCAGTGTTGAAAAGATCCAGTGAAAGAGAGAATGTTTGAGTAGTTTGCAGGATATTTGCGCGTGGCCTTTGTTTTTTGTAAGAGGCTGATTGTTTCATTCAGTCGTAAAAGACGATAGATTAGACACGCCGTGTGCTCGTCACGAACAGATGAGAGACCTATCCTTTGCAGGAGAACCAAGCGATCAGCGAGTGTGCATTTTTGCTTGGTTTTATTACTATTCTTGTTTGTTATTATTATTATGATGTTATTTTGTCTTTGTATTGTTTTGTTATCTTGATTCTAACACCAACAACAATAACGACATTAACGACAGGAATAAATGCTGGGGAAATCACTGTAAAAAATTGCCGTCATTAAATTTTAATTTGTAACACCCCAAGCAACATTACTTAGAAAATGACTTTCGAATAAATTGCCATTGTCGATCAGGATTAGTTAACTTTAGGTTAAGAGTTAAAGTTAGCATTAGAAATCTGTATAACCACCCCAAATAGATGTCTGTCGACGATTCTTATTTATTTATGTGTACAAAATTTCTTAATTTAATGTGATCAAAATAGATGAGGTAATACTATCAATAGTGAGTCTTATGTTCTCTTCAATCGGGATTGCATTTGACACCCCATTTAGTTTTTAATTTATATATTTTTTCATTCTTGCCTTTCCTTCACTTTTCTCTGTCCTGTACTGTGAGATTTTATTTCACTAAAAGTGATGATAAGACCTTAGCGAACAGGCCGTCTCCTCCACTCTGCTCTTTGTGTGTTTAATTTCTTGAAATAGCAAAACTTTGTTTCGGTTATAATTTTTAAAACTATATTGTGAAACATTGGTTAGTTTATCGCATCAATTAGTCTTTGGAAACTTGATCGTAAACCATTACTTGATCTACCGAAGCAGAAAATTACCGATGGAAACATAACAAAATGGTCAGTTCAGAGCCAAGGATTGCAACATTTCTTTTTTTCAATAAATAGCTCAATTTGCAAGTATGATATTATGTAACAGAGAATTTACATAAAGTCAGTCCTCCAAAACCTAAGTTGACACATTCATTTGGCAGTTTGAGCTTCCTCTTTTCTGATCTGTTTATTAATTTTGTCGTTTTATGCCTATCGTTGTCGGCCTGCGAGTGCCTTCTGGATTTTCTCAATAGTTCATTGCCTCAAGCCCGTGAAAGTTTCACAACATGGCTTTCATTCTATGTTTAGATTATGTTGCGTACTCCTCTTGAGTGATACTTTTCTTCAGTAAGTAAACGAGAAATCGACAATGAGCCACATAACTGTTGGCTGAGCGCCCCTTTCATAATCGCCGTGTTGCTGAGGGAGTGTTGATGACAAGGGATGCAAAACTTCCGTTCTGCAGTGAGGGCAACTTGAGAGGCTATCTCGTTTCTTTCCTATGTTTGATAGAACAAACAGCAACAACGTAGATGGGCAAAGTCTTCCATGAATAATTTTGTCGCTAACAAGCCAATTACACCATGTGCCATAGGTCTCCAAACTGTGCCAGATGGGGACACAGAAAATTGAGGATGGGGCTTGACTGATCGAAGATGTATTTTGTCCTTGTGTCATATGTATTAGTGATCCTAGTCCCGGAATTTGGCATGCGCGTGACCGAAAGAAGGCTATGACGTGACCGCCACAGCGCTTCACGTGCGTGTGACAAACAGCCAGACATCACGCGGATCCCAACCTACGAGACAGACCACATGGGTCTTGTCTTGTAATAATAATAATAACACTAGTAATACATGTTGATCGATGGTGTGGTCTCGGCGATGTGTGATCACAGAGACAAATCAAACATTTCCGGTAAGATGTTAAGTATATCTTGTTTTTTTTTGACAATTTAAAACAGTGACCATAACTTGGTGTGGTCACTATCGGCTGTACTTAAATCTACCTTTTAAATCTGTTATTTTTTCATCTTTTTTTTTTTTTTTTTTAAATACTTGGAATATGGCAGGGGGCCTCTTGTCCATTATGATGACTTGTTATAATTTCTGGTTATTATTCAAACTGTTTAGTTTGAAAGAAGACCAAGACTAATGAAATGTGTGCAAATGCCAGCAAGTACATTTGTTTTGGGCACCGACTCTGTCTATTACCCGCCCATAAAAGTAGGGCATAAATGAAACAGAAAATGTGAACGTTTTATACTTTTGATCGTTTTATACTTTCCATCTATGATTTGCTTAGTTGAAACAGTTAATAGTCATGAAGAGCTGGATAATATATCTGTAACTAACGTTTCATTAATGTTTACGACTGACACTTTTTCATCTTTTCCACATTTCTCACATGCACCTGCACACATTCTGACAAACTCATACACTGACTTCTTGTTCTTGTCACTCAGATTTGTAAATGACTTGTTGATGGTTGTGTTGTCAGAACAAAACTAGAGCTATGGGAGAAAAACAAAGCTATAGCTGATTGAGAGACACGGCATGCTGAACAAGTCAAGGACGAGGGTATTTTGTGATGGCATAAGGGAGATCGATAGTGCCGGGATATCATCCTTATCCACACAGCTAATTCTTGCTCCTGGCATTCTGTCTGTGTAGCTGCAACATTAATCTTGTCACTGATCATCAGTTTGTTGTGTTTGCCCATAAAATGCCTTCACATTATTATTCACTCCTGCATGCTCTTTATTGTCACCTTTTAACATGGAAAGGAATGTCCTAAATTTACCTCCGTTTTGACGATTGTTTTTTTTAGGTAGGATACTTTCACACCGTTGGCTGCAAAATACAGTAGAACAAAATATCACTGTCAGACCACTATTGGAGCCTGAATTCTCTGTTTTTGCTTGGATTTTGCTCGAATTTGCAACAGCTTGGCGGCCCTTTTCATTAAGTTCGTGCCATTCAGAATTTAGACATGAATAATTTAATATGATTAATAATCGTATAGGAAATCACTTGTGATATTATTATGTCGCTCCCAAAGCACAAGACAGTGGCTCTCTTCATTGTTAGATACCAGATTGCCAGGAATCTGTTCAAACAGAAGGGAAACAAGTTATCAGAAAATTTTGTTGTAGCAACCATGGTCATTGCTACAAAGAGGCACTTGTTTTTTCGGCTGTAATGGAGAGACGAAGATGTTATGCTTACATATATGTTTGAATATTCTTTCCTTCTTGCACGGCTGTCATTCCACCCGCCATGGATATCGCCGTACCTTGTTGAAACATCGTGCTATAGCACTCACACCTCTTTCACCGCGGTCTTGGGTAAACAGAGGTGAGCACACTGTCTGCTCTTACCTGTGAGCCACACAATGCATTCACGTACACAGCTGAGTTCTAGCATGACATCGTGGCTCATGTTAAGAACCCTAGATAAATAAAGCGAAGGGGAGGAGAAGAGGTGAGGGAGAAAAACACCGCTAACATCAAGGGGGAGGAGGGAGGTATTGAATATAAGAAGGTGAGAGGAGGAGCAAGGTGGAATATAAGACGGTGAGGAGGGAAAGGGGGGGAGGAGGTGGTGTAGGTCTGAGAGCAGCGCAAGGCACCGAGGAAGTGATAACCAGCGCTTAACACGGAGGCAGGCTCAGCTTGCCATCAATAACTACGGGCAAGCTCGTGGCTTCCAATATAACGCTGACGTATCTCTCCCGTCTTCGTTCCTGCCTTCAACACAGCGCCTGGGCTTGACGTGTCGAGGAGGATGAAAGAATGAATGGATGGAGGGAGGGAAGTAGGGAAAAGAGTCTCGGTACATGACAGGGCGCCGATCCACAGTCGTAGTCGTGGGCAAATTAGAAATCTATCTGTTTTCCTGTCCTCTGTCGGGCTCAGAAGGCGGTGGTGTCACAGCGAGTAAAACGCCTCCAAGATCGGGAATGTTAGACGTCTTCTAGGTGAGTAACAAGCGCTGGCTTCTGCTTTTATCCTGTTGTTTCCGCCCAAGATGTATTGACCCTGTCTAAACACAGTGGAAAGATAAGGGCTTAGATGTCTGCATGCTTGTTTTGTTGCGCCATGTTTGCACTGCTTGAGGTAGAACTGAGTAAGCGTTACGTCTGTGCCTTATTTTAGTCCGCTAATCTGCATACAAAAAGAAGGCAGAGATAATATCGGTAGACGTTGAAGTCCGTCCAAATGATGAGGGTTTATAGCATTACACTGGACTGTTGTTATTCTGAATCAGTTTTCCAGACAGCATTAATAGAAGTAAGTGACTGGTTTTCTCCTGAATTTCGGGCACTTTGGGTATATCCAAATTGCAGGCACGTTCCAGAATCCGATATTTTGCACTTTCATGTTGCTAGTCTACTGGTAAGATGGTGTAGGTCCAAGATGCAGTGCAATCTCGATGTTGGCAGAACACTCTCCGTAATCATTTTCATTATCCTGGCAGCAATTTATTATTTTTTTCCTCCTTTGCTTTCCGAAGATTTAGAACGAATGGCTGTAATGATTTTTCAAAAATAATTTTCTTTCACAAATCTTATCACAGCTGGGTCAAGACTCAGTTTGGCCATTTTCTTCGTGCATATATTATTCGAAATGAGTAATTGGTTTAGAGATTAATTAATCTCCTGTCAAGCACATAATTATTACTGTTGTTGTAATCTAGATTGTCTTTTGTGTCTTGTTTGTGAAGGACTTAGTTTCTTCACCCCCCCCCCCTCTCTCTCTCTCTCTCTCTCTCATCAGTCAGAAGGAAAACAGCTTTTAAAAGTTAATTATTTGTTTCATATTTTGAAGACCAGTGGTATCAGTATTGTGATGTCTGAAAAAAAAATTAGTCTCAGGACGACAGTGGTTTCTATTTGTAGGGACTTCATAAATTGGTTACTTTTTTCTTCATTATTATTTAATTATCATCACCATCATTGTTATGTTTACATAAGTATCTTGAATTACAAGATATCGACTGTGAACGGGCAATTAGCTCAATATATTAAAATAATTCTTAAAAAGTGAACAATTACGAGCTTGTTTTGGCCTTTCATCATCATCATCATCATCATCAAGAATCGGACCGTATTATCTTGGACTGCAGTCTGTAATTTTAATAAGAAATCAGAATATAATCTTAATCAACATTAGTACTTCAGGTTAAGACATAGGTAAAAACTGCTATTAATTCAGAAAGGAAAAGCCTGGGATGAAAGGAGGAGGTCTGTCACTTGTAAGCATGAAATATGTTTGTCAGTGGTATGCGATCCCGAAAAATTGCCAGGTGCTTGTTTGTTTTGTTTTGTTTTGTTTTGTTTTCAGAAATGGACTTTTTACCTCAGGGATAGGCTATATAAATATTACTATTAATAATTCAATTTTGGTTCGTTAATGATGAATTGAGACGTTGTATGGTCATTCATATTAAATTTGACAATTTCATTGACTTCCTCTCTGTCCTGTCCTTCGTTTCAAGCAAAGATCACTCCTATTATTTGAGAGTGTCTTAGACACAACGAGTTGCTGCGTATTGTCCACTTTTCATGGACAGCAAGTGACGTCCTAACTCCGGCGTACAAATGACATTTTCAATTTCAGCCTGCCAGAAGTTACTCGTTTTTGTTTTGTTTTGTTTTTTCTTTTTCTTTTCTTTTTTCTCTTTTCTTTCTTTTCTTTTTATTGTTCACATGTAGTATGCCACGGGTGTCTTCTGTGAATTTTTGCTCGGCAAAATAATTGATTACCCAGGAAAATGATAATTGAGTTAAAGGAGGATTACGTTGACATGGTCATGAAAAGAAACTGAGAAAATAGTTGAGAACATATTATAGGCCTAATGTCATGAGGTAGGCAGAGCTGAAAGCATTTCCAGACTGTACGAGAGTGTATGAAAGGCGATGAGCATCAATCCATGTACCTGCAATATGTTTCTTTTACTTCTCTTCCTATTCCAGTTTCAAGGTAAATCTATTTATATCTTCTTTGTAGTCTATTTCTGGACCCAGCACCTTCGGTTTTGCTCCTTGTGGCGGGCCCGATTTATCATATGACTTTTTGGCTGCAGATTCGGTTCAAATTTAGCTATGCATATGGAAAAAATTAGGCTAGTTCGTTTTCACTGATGTTTGTGGTCTGATTTGTAGGACGTCTGCGCCGTTGGAAAAATGTGTAAGCTTTGAATATTCACGTGCACTCACTTGATGTGGAATTCGAGAGATCTCTCGAACATGTATTTTGCTGGTGTATTTTTGCTCACATTTTTTGTACGTTTGACTCACAGTCTCTGAATATGCCCGCACGTGTGTATGTGTGTTTGTGTATGTGCGCGCATGTGTGCTTGTGTATTTCTCATATAAAAATTATGGTACTTTGCACAGTTACAGATTAGAACTGCAGTCGATAGACAAAGACTACGTGTTCTGGCAAAAGACATGTAATTTAGGTAAGGGTTGGGAAAAATACAAGCTGACAAACTTTAGTAATGCAGTGTGCTCTTAATGGTAAGACAGGGGGTTGTCTTACTGGCGTGTAAAAGTAAATATATCGCAGATCACACATTATGCACAACTCAATGGAAGGTTCCGTGGCATCAAATATTAGATGAGCAGAGGACAGCATGTTAAGTATTTCGATTTTTGAAAATTGCTCTCGCGGTCGTCCACAATCGCCAACATATCTTCTTTCGAAAAGGGCAACGATAGCCGTGGATATGAAATTTTTAAAAAATACCTTCAAAAGCATACATTTCTTCCGAGGGAAGCACGACCTAAGAAAGACTGCGTCGACGACAGAAAAATTAGCACAATATTACATTTAGAAAATAAAATAATCAAGGTTTTTCGTGTGATCGTATATATCTGTGTTATTTTCCATTATAATATTGTAATGGTATGTGGCAGAGAACCTGAAAAAAAAAAAAAAAAAAAAGAAAACTAGAGAAATAAAAAAAGGAACTCAAAGGAGAAAAAAAAAGTGAGAACAGTGCAATTTTGGTTCAGCTTGTTTAAATCGTCTGTCACAATATGTAATCGTCGCTTTTCTATATGATAATTTAATACAAAATGTACTGCAATAAGTGAGCTATTTTCTGCTCTCGTGTTGCCGTAGTGCGATACTTCGAACACGGGACTGGTTATGCGCTGGATTGATAATATTGTGAGTACAGACATATTATCTGGCATGCTGCAGCGCTCACTTTGGACGTGTGATGGAGAGACAGCATGAGATGATAATATGTGTCAAGCCACAGTGAAATTTGAAAGAGATTAAAGCCGGGGTGAGGAGAGGAGGAAATGGTGAGTCCCACGCTGAGCTGACGTGTGTGAGCAGGCGCAATCTTACCATATAAACCTCGAACCTAAATTGATTGTCCATGAAACTGTGTCATCCACACATCTCCCTTCCAGCTACCGTGCAGATCTATATTATGTTTCGCTGTGTGATGAATATAATGATAAGCTGAACAGATCAACATTGGCATGTGCGAAAGTGATGTGTGTACAGGCTTCTCTCATTGATTTGACAGTTCATCTATAGAAAACAGAAATATTAAAGTCACGTCATTGCCCAAATTGCCCAGTTCCTGGAAATGTTGCTTTATGTGTGAAGGCCCATACCATGTGAGATATTGGTCAGTGAGAGCACTTGCCATCTATGTGCCTCATGTTATCCAGTGTTTGGCAAGCCTGGTACCGGTAATGAAAGGAACATAAAAATTTACGACACACAACTTCTTTTCTATCTTAATTCCTAATTTTGATGATACCAGAATTTTCAAAGGAATTTTGGTTCATTGATATATTTTTTTACAAGCTATAACTGGGACCGGAGTTTCAGGGCAATTTTGTCAACGCTGACACACAGCGTGAAGGCACCTTACACCAGGGTGGACTGAGGGTCACTTTGACCTAGTACATGTGTTACACGTATCAGTGGGTGGGCAAATACATAGATAAATAATGCAGCTGCACATAAATATGGCGGAATAATGTGTCTCAGTTTTCTGCCAACCTCGGGGTACAAAGTCAGAGGGTTATCATTCAAAGGTAACTCGAACATCATAATGATACAAAACGTTTTCTTTCTGTTTGGCCAGCTATGACGAGTGAAGAAGTCACTATTCAATGGACAGTTACCTCATCAACAAGCTAATCCATAAAGTGTTCCAATATTTAATACGAGATTTGGTGTACGTCGAAGTGGCGAGTTTAGTGATGTGACAGTTGCCATCCGTGTATCATAGTGCCGGTAAAACACTAATTACAACACCCATCGAGTCACAGGGTCACTGGTGGTTAGACAATGAACTGAGGTAAAGAAATGATGAAATGGGCACTTTCTACTGTCTGGCTTAGTTATAAATCAACTAGAGGTCATTTTGTTCACTTGTGCCATGTGTTAAAAATAGACACAAGATAGCCTATTTCTCATTTTAAAAAAAGATATACGTATTATTTTTTCCCCATGTTTTTTCCTCTTATGCGGAAAGTTAAATTGGACCAGCCTAATGTCTAGTTACGTTATCTGGTCATAAATAAATAATTTGCTGTTGAAGCATGACCGCATGGTTGGCCGAAAATTGGTAGTTGTTACAGAAAGGAATGGTTAATGTAGATGGCATACTATTCAGATGTCAGCCTCTGGACAAATTTAGAGAAATAATTCATCTTTTGTGGACGTGTCAGCTCACTTCAGATTTTATGTCACCTCAACCCCAGTACTTTAACAATGCATAGGCGAAATTTTGCGTAAAATACCGCAGGCACAACGACTGGCCTGCGCACAATTCCCACAGCCATCTACAAGGCTGATACAGATCTGACCCGCCAATGGAAACTAACGGAGAGAGGATAGGCATGAACACCACTGATAACCAAGCGATATGTCCATACAAATATGTGTCATCCCACCCTAGGGTAAACTTTACACTTTGATTACAATGCAATCATAAATTGATAAGATTATTAGCTGTTCACAAGTGTCCGGAAATTTACGTCTTGTGAGTAAATTTGAGTTGTGAGCGAGGCTGTTATCAGTATTGCATGTGGGTAATTTATGTTTTTGTAACCGTCACCAATGCAGATATATGCACAATTGTTAGTGTTGGGTCAGAGCCGCCGAATTCATTGCATGGTGTGACTGACATCTAAGTATTTTTTTGCATACAGCATCTACAAGTCAGCTATAAGGATACAGTATCATGGAAATTTCCATCGAAGACGATCAACATTTTTGTTGCCTTTTCCACAAACAATGAAGGATCCAACAGCTTTTCTCCTTTAAATTCATATGCGGCTTACGCCTTAGTAAGTGTGAACCTTGCACATACCTATTCATAAAAAAAAAATACTGAAGAACAGAAGGGTCCCTTGCAGTAGGCGGTTATGCTGTCATATCGGAAGTCATGTCGTGCTGAAATTAGAAATGGGCACATTGCTGCATTTCTCTAAAGAATTATTGTCGGGTTTACATTTACAATTTATTATTATTATTATTTAATTGTTATTATTATTATTGTTGTTATCATTATTGTTATTATTATTATTATTACTGCTATTATATTATTATTATTACTATTATATTATTATTATTATTATTAAATTGCCGTTGCATACTACTGTATTCCCCTTAACATCCTAAGGGGCATCTCAGAAAACTTCAACGTTTGAAACACATGTTTCATTCACTTCTGACGACAGCTTTTTGAAGAGATCATATTTGATAAAAACCGTTGAAGCGCATTTTCATGTAGTGACTACCTGTCATAAGCACAGAGTCAACGGACAGCAGGAAGCGTGCACGCCGTCCAGTCAAGGAAGCACATAGGTAGCATTACATAAACAGTCGTTACCATAGATATAATTCTATGGTCGGTATAGATCCAAGTATTAATTTAGCATTACGATACGTTCCTTCTGCATCTACACACTTGCAGATAAGCGGCCTCAGTGTGGCGCTTGGCGGCGGCTGATCAAGAATTGCGGTCGACAAACGTTCATTTGTTGTCTACTATCTCTGTGTTGATATTATATTTATCAGAGTTCCAGCTACGTTTAAAGTCCCTTCTTAGCTCCTGGATGCCAGGTCTGGTCTTTCCCACGCGTGGCTCATTTTCTTCAGATTTTCTTTCTTTCCCTCTCAACCTACCCCCTTCTACCGACTCTCTCCCCCCCCCCCCCCCCCCACTCTCTCTCTCTTTTTCTCTCAATAGCGAGTGCGTCGTGATGATGTTACAGTTGTGACAAACTCTTTGAGTTGTGGGTACAAGTGTAGGTAGTAGCATCTGAGGTCATATGAGTATCTTCGACAATGCTGAGTTTCGTTACGGCATGGGAGCTAAGAAACGGTGAAAGATCTGTCAGCACAACATCCTGACGGGTAAAAAAAAAAAAAATCCCCAAAAACGTGATTTTCCCAAGTGTCAGTAACTGCGGCAAGCCGTGTTACCAGATTTGTATAGACTAAAAATGGTGGTCTATCGACCGCAGTGGCTTCTATTTGTAGAAGATAAACTCTCCTCTTAAAGCGACCAACTTCTTGTTTGTTTTGCACAAGTTCATAGAGCGAAATGAAGGTTAAAGTACATGGCACATATTACACTTCACCATCATGTCCCACTGACACTGCAGCCGTGCAGTTGTTGAAAGGTGACTTATGAATCCTTAATTACTAAAATCAACTGTATTTTTATTTTTGTCAATCATTGAATCCATCAGTCCATCCAGTCAAGCCCCCTTTCCCATCCATCCATACGTTTATCTTTTGTTTGTCTGTCCGTTCATCTACCTTCCTTGTCTGTCCGTTTATCTATCTTCCTTCCATCCATCTACCCATCCATCCTTTTATCTGTCTTTTCATCCATCCATCCGTTTGTCCTTACGTCTGCCTATCTTTGTGTGTCTATCTGTTAAACAGATACCAACTTACCTGTCTACCTATCTGCTTACCTACCTATCTCCGTACTTACCTACCTACCTATTTATATACCTACCCTTTTATTTATTTATCTACCTATCTATCCGCTTAACCTACCTCCGACCTATCTACCAGCCTGCTTGTCCATCCGTCTGTCTGTGTGTCTTTTGTCTGTCTGTCTCCCTGCTTTTTCCTATCTGAAAGTGGTGTCTATCCACTTGCCTTTCTATGTGCTAATAATCTGCAGTCCGCCTGTTTGTTTATGCGGAAGGTGTCCATCTCCGTTCTACTAATTTTACAGATATTTTTCTGTAGTCTATCAGTCTGCCAATTCGTTTTTCTGCCCCTCTATTGATCTAATAGTCTATATCATTAATTAGTTTGTCAGTCTATGTTTCAGTTCTCCATTTAGGCGTGTTTACGGATTTATAAGCCTAAACCATTATATAAAGCCCCTACTCCTTACTTCTCTCAGTCTGCCATTTATCCGTATTTAAGTGCCACATCGATCTTCTTTTATGGCCTTATTATATTTTAAAGGGTATCCACAGTTAATATCTTGGATTGTTAAGTTTAGAAATAGCTAGCGAGCACATTACATTGAATAAAGATGCTTATCAAGGCGTGGTAGGCTTTGTTTTTGCATTAGGTGGTTCTGTTACAGATCACACCCAACGGCTGGACCAGGTCTCGACAGCCCTGACGTCACGGGATCAGTATTTCATATTATGGTCATGTCCCGATCAGTCCATAGGACACATCAGTTGTGCTTAGAGAACCAGGCTGCCAGCTCGGCTTACAGTGGCTTAACACCATAAGATGTCTGAAGTGGTCATGGCCTCAAACCTGATCTCGAGTTACGAGGTGTCTGGATTTGTTTACGATGACTGAGCGCTCATGACATGCACTCTTTGGTAAAAGCTTCGCTCAGAGCGCCATTTAAAAAATCAAAACAAGAGAGATGTCCTGTGTACTAAAATCCATGTTCCAGAACAGCAGATATTATGAAAATGAATGCATTAATAAATGCTGCTTCTGATCTACCTTTTATATTTTCAATACAAACACCCCTTCCTCTCCCCCTCCTGGAGTATATCAATAATATCCATATCATTTTACTTTTAGAAGAATATATATATATATATTCTAGTACATATACTCTACTTTACGTACCGTACATTTTATTCTACATATTACCATTATCCAAGAAATAAATGCAGTATCGATGTCTGTATAGTAAAGCCCGACGTTATGCACCATTTATCATTGTGGACGCGCCCTGAGTTAATGCACATGTATTACATCTCAAGTAAAGAGCGACTCTAAATCCTCTTTTTTTTGTAAAGTATTACGTGTCCCTATTATGGAGCAAACCGACGTGTCGTGGGATGCATATCCGGTTGCCTTCTCTGTAGTTTGTGATGTGTGTATAAGAATATAGCAGCATACAATGCACTTATATTGCACATTGTATTAAAGATGTACAGGGCGTGTTGTGAAATGACGTCAGAGATTCTTAGGATAGAGACCATGCACATTTTGCCTTGAACCCGAAAGCAGAACGTTATAGTTGGATCAAATATTTCTTTTGCTACTCCTTGATGCCTACATTCAGTTACTTTTGTAGTAATGAGAGTCCACGCTGACATTTCTGTTAAAAACGTTTCACCTTGCCCACTAATGTCACTATCTTCTCTCCGTAATCAATGAATTAGGTTACTTTTTCAGTTTTCATTTTCTTTTTCACTTTATTTCCTTGGCAAATGCTTCGCCCATAGAAGGGAAGTATGTAAGTCAGGATGTAGAACCGTATCAAGTTTGACAAGCTAAATTGAGGACTCCCAGGCTTTGTAAACGCTGTTTTGGAATACTGGATTTCAGATTGCAGGTAGAACGTCATGGTGGCAGATGGGTCTGCAAAGCTATATGCTGCAGTAAATATTAATATACGCCTCGATTTGTGAGCAGAAATAAAGTAGCAAAAAATCTGCCTGCCCAAAGTAAGACAATTGCCAAGTCCCATTCAGAGAGTGATAACTTGATAGACAACATGTTGAGAGAGTTTTTGGGCACCCGACTGAGCTAAAATTGGGCCACTTTTCCACCGACAAAAGAAAACGGGAGGGGGGACGGGGTGGTTATATCGGAGACAGTGCAAGAAATTGATAGCGCCGAGACATTCATTAATCTGCTATTCTCCATTCCAAACACAGAGACAGACATGCACATATCCAGAGGAAAAGGAGACATGGGAAATAAGGAAGGAAACATAGTTTAAAAGGAGGAATTTTGTTTTCATCACTGTTACTATCGGTATGAAATCTTTAGGAAGTATTGCATTTTTTTCGAGTTGTCAGCAGCAGTATGAGCAACAGCGAAATAATACATCTGAGGTATATATAATACAAATATTTAGGCATCTGCTATAGATCTATTTATATCTTTGTAATCGAGCTCGTGTTGGTTTTCTAAATTGTATATTAATATACTTTAAAAGAAAAAATACACATCTCATACATATTGAAATATTGAACTTCCTTATCTTTTGCTACTCCTTAATGCCTACATTCAGTTACTTTTATAGTAATGAGAGATCTATACACACACTATATTTTCCAGGTCAAAAAACAAGACAGCCGGCTCTGACGTGTCTCGCTATACTTCATTTTCTTACCAGAGACACGCTAGTCTTTGCCATTTTCATTGTTTTCTTTATCATAGATGTTCTGTTTTCATGTTGCCGTTATACATTTTCTCTAACCAGACTGGCTGAAAATGTATTGGCAAATGAAATTAGACATTAAATTGAACGTTACGTTCTATATACGTCTTTCAACCTCCTGCTGGAGATTATCTCGATTTTAAATTGAAGTGATATTTTCTTTGATCTATGAAATGAAGGTTAATGTCAGTGTTCAAGATTTTTCGCCCACTCTCTCCCACACAAACGCATGTCTTAGAATCGGTTTTTGTCTGTCTTGTCTGTCTGCCTGTCTGTCTGAGTTGAGTAAATTATAATTTCTATTTAGATATCTACTGACTGACTGACACCTGACTGACTGACTGACACCTACTGCCTGACTGACTGACTGGTTGGCTTCCCAATTGGCTGGCTTCGTGGCTGGCTGACTGGTTGTTCCCTCCCTCCCTCCCTCCCTCCCTCACTCAACTCATTCACATGATGATTCAGCCACTCACTCATCTACATACCCACTCAATATTCATTAGTTGAATATATGTATAAAAAAATATTACACACACACGCACACGCGCGCGCCCGTGCAAAAAATCAAACTGAAACCTTTGAGAGAAGGTACATAGAGCGCGAAAATTGTGATGAAAGTGGGGGAACAGAGAGGAAAACAGCTTTGAGAAGGTTAGGTTTTCATCCATCTGTGTATGAGCTGGACAAGAAATGCCATCGATTTTTGGGCTAAACTTGAGATCTGGGATCTCCTTTCCTCGACTTCGATCCTTATTTATAACCGGCTTTCTGTCGCGTGGGCTCTGCCATTGTTCCCCGTTGATTCACTTTACCACGCTGTGCTGTAATCTCAAATGTTCATATTAATGTCGCTGCTGATTTCCCACAGTGCCAGCCAGAATACAGAGACCTCCAGACGGACAAACAAACAATGAAACAGAAAGAGGTGGAGGGT
>JBCEWB010622139.1:2474-17854 GCA_039654565.1 Peronia peronii
CCCCCCCCCCCCCCCCCCCCCCCCCCCCCCCCCCCCCCCCCCCCCCCCCCCCCCCCCCCACTACTCTTTCGGAATGACAAGAAGTAAAGAGAGTTTTTCCTCTTCACACTGCTTGTTCAGCACTGCTTTCGTCGGGCAAAGGGAAGTAATAGGACTGGCCAAAATGATTTCCCATTACAGGAGTCCCTCTTTTGGGAGGGGCCGATAATCCGCGAAATGATCTCGCATTCTTGAGAGCCCGTTGTCTATTTCTGTTGTGATGTCTTCTGCTTCTGATGAACAAAAGTGGCATCCATCATAGATATTGACGGTGGAAAAGATACTTCAATAGACACAGAGCGTTTGTGTTTGTGTTGCGGTTTAACGACACGCCAGCACGATCACGGCTATATTGTGTCAAACACGGTAAGACACGTTTACACATCAAGAAGAAGAGAGGAAAGAAAGCGGGACAGAAGACAGGAGCAAGGAGAGAGAGAAGAGATGTCATTCCTGGAACGTCGAGGATGGCACTCCATGGGAGACACCCCACCGATGGCGGACTTACACCGCCTGCAGGTGGGAGCAGAGAACCTACTTATGTACCCCGGGCCCCCACGGGGGGAGACACAGAGCTGAAGATTACTAAAATAAATTAGTATCTCTTTTGGGTTTTGCAGAAGTTCAGAGCTTCAGAGATCGTTGCTGTTGTTTATGAAATAATATACCACCCACCAATCATTGTCTAAATTACGTCCAACCCCGCCAGTATCTTTGGGTTCTTTAAAAAAACACCCTTAGTAAGATGCAAGTTCTTCCTTATCCGTTTGGGGAAGAGAGAGAGAGAGGGGGGGGGGAGAGAAAGTGAGATAGGGGAGAGAAAGAGAGAGCGAGAGAGAGACAGACAGAGACAGACAGATAAACAGAGGCTTATCTGGGAATAGCTTTTGGCACTTTTACGTTTGTAAACTCTTTGTAGTTTATACAGCCCATCAAATTGCGATATTTTCGTCGACAAACTGACCTTCAGCCGTCTAGATTGAAATAACAAACCTCATTAAACCTTGTTGTAAACTTTTGTAGATGCCGAAGTCAATTTCTCAATTTATCTTAATGTCGACCCCGTGAAACCATTGTCATTATGCTTTCTATGTCTACTGAAGTAATTATGTTTCTAGTCCCTACATAGCCGTGATTTTTTTCTGTCTGCAATAGGTTAACATAACTTTTACCAAGCATAGTGCGATTCAGTTCCTGTTGAGAGAACAATGGTGTTGCACTTAGACCATTGTTTACCGTGTTTGATAGCCTCTTTTCATGAAATCGCACGCATTGTTGTTTGTCTTTGTTTGATGTCTCTGGTTCTTGTGATGTTCTCACTCTTGGTATCTAGTGGCCATTTGTTTAGTTATGTTTTGACTACTGTAAAAGACGTGAGTATCTGTACATTATATTTTCACTGTAAGACGTAGAATATCTGTACATTGTGTATTTTTACTGGAAGACGCAGAGTAAAACTGTACATTATAATTATTTTTATCTCTTTCCTCTCCTCTTCCTCCCCTCTCCCCCCCCCCCCCCCACCAACCCCCTTGTTCTCTCACCCCCTCATTGTTTACATCTCCCTAATTCTGTCACTCATATTTTCTTTTCTCAGTCGCTCCTTCCTTTCTTCAGTCCCCTTTGCTTTTTCACTCGTTTCTCCCCGCCCTCTTTCTCTTTCACTGTGTCATCCCTCGTGGTTTTTTTTCCTCTCTTCATTCCGTGTTACCTCTCTGCATATCCCTCACCCGGCCTGCCTCGGCGTTTTTCTTCCTTGAATCATGTACATAATACGTTGGAAACATCCACAGGATATACCATACATGTAGGCCTCCCCCCGCGGGTGTATAAGTAGGTTCTTTGCTCCCATCTGCAGATGGTGAAAGCCCGCCGTCGGTGGGATGTTTCCCATGGAATGCCATCCTCGACGTTCCAGAGGTGACATTTCTTCTCTCTCTCTCTCTCTCTCTCTTTGCTCCTCTCTTCTGTCCCGCTTTCTTTCCTCTCTTCTTCTTGATGTGTAAACGTATCTTACCGTATTTGACACAATATAGCCGTGATCGTGCTGATGTGCCGTTAAACCCCAACACAAGCAAACAAACATGTAGGCCTTCATTCTAACAACAGAAAGTTTCTACAGTCATTCCCACCACACCATTGATGCGGGTACCGCTTTCCCAAGTACCACTTTCCCAAGCACCACAACCGACGATAGACCAACGTCAGCAATAACTACTGCTTGACGATAACTCAATGACGACAATACTTTAAACGCCACAACCTGTCAAATATTACATGTAGTTACTCACCCCATTTTAGCACTGAGCCCGTCGCAAATGGCTCAAGGGGTGCGAAGAGTGGGGTGTTTACAGTACATTCTCCCTTTAGTTCTAACATTTTCCCCAGGTATGTTTATCACCCACGAGCCATATGTAAACCCTTCATCAGTTGTGGCACGGGCCATTAAACTTTCCTCACTTCGGGATCCTCAACTCTCAAAATCCCCCCCCCCCCCCTCCCCGACATCGACCGACCAGTCGGGCAGTAACCCCTCCCGAAAAAATGTGTCCAATAAACTTAGATCTCTTCCTCCTCCCCATCTCTTCTCATCCAACTCTTGCTTCAAAAAGAAAGGAAGAAGATAAAAAGGAAGGACAGAAAGACAAAGTAAAAAGAAAGGAAAGACAAAAAGGTTGATAGAAAGAAAGGAAGAAAGAAGGAAAAAAGAAAGAAAGAAAAAATAAGTAAGACACATACACAAACCAAGAGTAGAAATATCACGTTAGAAGTAGAAAAAATCAAATTGATATTAATAATTTATTTTCATTTTAAATGTTACTGAATCTTATTCAGCAGTGAGAAAGAAAGCAACAAATACGAATTAGAGATACAAGTTTTGGATTCAATCATTATGATATAGATTAAATTTATGCAACTTCAGAAATGGTAAACTAGGGGGAAAAAAGTGAAATCAGTCTCAATAAACGCTCTTTTAAAATAACAATGTGTCCTGTTCTTACTCGTCTTTTATTTGACCTAAAATACGTTTTGTGTATCTCTAAAGACCTTATAGGAAATACAAGGTATTGAGATTGCTGTTCCCCAAAACTTGTCTGGAGATTTTTCCTGCTCGTTTCGATTCTAATGTTTGTATTAATAGTGGAACACAAGATTTCAGACAAAACTCGACGGGATTTCCGGCCGGAAGTTGATCAGGAGTTTTCCATCGCAATTAAATCGTTAACACTACTGACTACAATTTTTATTTGGAGGGCATCTAGGTTCAATAGGCGTTAAATTATGTCACTCATAGCAAAGTATTTCAGTCATAAATTTCTTACTCGGTATATTTACGTCTTTCAAGCTCTGAAGGCGGTTATCTCGAAATTTCGTGCTCACCGTAACAGGATCAAACAAGGAAGTGAGGCAGACTTGGGGCCATGGCAAGGCCAAGGTCATGGGTCGATGGAATTTCCCGGGATATTGGGGAACTTTATAAGAAAATGATACAGTGAGCAGATAATCACTGCCCGGAGATAATGTACGTGCATTGCCATTGCTAATCGAAGTAAATAAATGGCTCTTTTGTTAACACCTTAAAACTAGGCAAGTGATTTCAAATACCGTATACTCATAGGCTAAATATATTCTGGGAAAACATAAAGTGTGTGTACCTCAAGATGGCACAATTTTGTGTTCACGTTGTTAAATGATTGCGATGGTGGTGTGTCAATATAGTTCACATGCTCCGTGCATCAGTAGAACATTAAAGATAGTATAATGGTTTTCTTTCAGTAACTTTGCAATCTTGAAATATTGCTTGAAAGACATACACATTCTTTTTTCCCGTGAGTCTGTATGGTGCTTGTCTTCATTTCATTACTTGACTTGTGATTTGTGACTTCCCACCGTATCAGTATCACTAGTCCGATCGTTGATTAGGAAGACGCTCAGTATCTCTTTTGTTGGAGGAAAGTTGCTTATACATCCAGTGCGTGTGACGTCACGAAACCGGAAGTCCGCCATTTTGAGTTTTCACCCAAGTTACCTTGAAGTCAGACTTGCTATGCATTGTGTTGTGTTAGGGTTTAACGACACATCAGTACGATTACAGCTATATTGTGTCAAATACGGTAAGACACGTTTACACGCCAAGAAGAAGAAAGGAAAGAAAGCGGGACAGAAGACAGGAGCAAGGAGAGAGAGAGAAGAGATATCTCTCCTGGAATTCGAGGATGGCACTTCATGGGAGACATCCCACCGATGACGGGCATACACCACCTGCAGGTGAGAACAGAGAACCTACTTATAAACCCCGGGCCCCCGCGGGGGCAAACTTGCTGTGCTCTGTCGATTTAGATTTAGAAACTGGTCTAGCACAACGAGTTTGCCACAAGTTCAGCGAACTAGACGGGTGGAAATAACTCGCTATTATCACTCCACTGCAACCCACTGATGTGTAAGGATCCGCTGGTGTTAATTTTTGCTGCATATCTGGCCTTGAAAGTTGGATTCAAGCAATTTTCTCTTCAGCCATTCTTGTAAACGTGTAATTACTCACTCAAAACGGGCACATGGAAGTAAACCAGCGCATGCTGTGGATCTATTTGAGTCTCCTACTAATATATCGATGGTCTCGGGCACAAACCGTCAAACCCCGCTCTTTGTGTTTTCAGACTTAGATGGTGTGTGCCTGAGACCATCTATATGTATATGTACCAGCTGGCACTCAGTGGGTTTGTGTATGTGTGCACCTCAGTGTAGGAACCTTTGTTTTAGTTTCTGTATGTTTTTGAATGTTTTCTCAAGAGGACTTGAAGCGCTAATTGCACTGATCCTTACGGTTCACTCACGGATAGACAGACTAGGTAATCTCCTGGGAGGATTTGGCTCAAGGACCATCCGTAAGACAATGAGGGATAGGATAGGTTAGGATAGGTTAGGATAGGATGAGATAGGATAGGATGGATCGGCTAGTATAGGATAGGGTAGGATAGGACAGTTTAGGGTAGGATGGGTTAGGATAGTATATGGTAGGATAGCATAGGGTGGGATAGGATGGTATAGGATAGGATAGATAGTATAGGGTAGGATAGGATAAGATAGGGTAGGATAGGATAGGATAGGGTAGGATGAGTGGGATAGTATAGGGTAGGGTAGGATAGTATAGGATAAGATAGGGTAGGATAGGATAGTATAGAGTAGGATAGGATAGTATCGGGTAGGATAGGATAGTATATGATAGAATAGAATAGGGAAGGATAGAATAGGATGAGTGAAATAGTATAGGGTAGGGTAGAATACGATGGGATAGGGTAGGATAGGATGGGATAGGGTAGGCAGGATAGGATAAGACAGGGTAGGATAGTATAGGGTAGGATAGGATAGGATCAGGTAGGATAGGATAGTATATGATGGGATAGGATAGGGTAGGATAGAATAGGATGAGTGGAATAGTATAGGGTAGGGTAAAATACGATGGAATAGGGTAGGGTAGGGTAGGATAGGATAGGATAAGGTAGGATAGTATAGAGTAGGATAGGATAGGGTAGGATAGGATAAAATAGGGTAGGACAGGATAGGATAAGATGGGATAGGGCAGCTATTTCGTGTTCTGTTGTATGGACTACACAAAAACTCAGTCGCCAAGTAGATATTTGGGCCTCTGTTAGCCGATATGTCCTTAATTAGAGCAAGGCGGTGCAAAGCGTGATTGAATGTGGAAGGATGGGTTTCTGGCATTGAACGCGATAATGAGGATGGATGAACGGAGAGAGATTTGGGGCGATCAAGAGTTAATGAATGGCTGAAATGATGAGAGACAGACAGACAGACAGACAGACAGACAGACAGACAGACAGACAGACAGACAGACAGACAGACAGACAGAGTGAGAGATGAATGGCTACAAGGATCTTATTTCCTATGGTGATTGCAGTAATGAGGAAAAAAAAAAACTGATGAGAGAGAACGAAAGTACAGTCGATGACAGAAAGGAAAAAGTTTATGTGAAAAGCACATGGCTGTCGCGCTATGAGGTTACTGATATAGAACGAGGAAACCATGATTCGTTCCCTCGCGGGGGCTCAGGGTATATAAGCAGGTTCTCTGCTCCCACCTGCAGGCGGTGTAAGCCCGCCAACGGTGGGGTGTCTCCCATGGAGTGCCATCCTCGACATTCCAGGAGAGACATCTCTTCTCTCTTTCTTTCTCTCTCTCTCCTTGCTCCAGTCTTCTGTCCCGCTCTCTTTCCTATCTTCTTCTTGACATGTAAACGTATCTTACCGTGTTTGATACCATATAGCCGTGATTGTGCTGATGTGTCGTTAAACCCCAACACAACACAACCATGACTCGTCTTCCTCACAGGTAATAAAAAATGTTGGTACGTCCGTACCATGCAAATGTGAAGCCCATCTCATCATTTTGCTCTGACACAGCACCCCTTGTCTTTCATAACGCCATTGTAGAACGTAAGTTACAAAATGTTCACTTTACATCATCGTTATGTCCAGGCAGGTGGTGAAAATTCTGGTGTTAACTAAGGCCTAAATTTGCACTGATCCTCAAGTCTGTGTGAAAATAGACATACATGTATATACAACACTTGAAAACTGAGGTGACATCATGAGGGATTGATGTTTTTGAGAACTGAATAAAATGATGTTTTGTTGTTACTTGTTTTATTTCAACCACATGCAACACTGGACTTAGAGAGATGAACTTGCTGCATTGAAAATAACGAAGGAGGTATGAGAGGGATAGTTAAAAAAGATAGGATAAGATGAGAATATAGAAAATCAGTTGGACAGACAGACAGAAAGATAGACAGACAAACGGTCGAGGGCGGGCGGACAAGCGTACGGACGGACGGACAGACAGATAAAATAGATATAGATAGATGGAAAGATGTGGTAGATGGATGGATGCATGGATCATGGATAGATGGATGAATGGTGGATACATGGATGGATAGATACATGGGTGCGTGGATGGATAGATGGAAATGAAGAGGGAGATAGATAGGGAAGAGAGTAGATTCTTAGGAAATTGTTAATGTAAAGTGAGGCGGACATGGCTGGTCATTGATTGATTTGATTGTTGATTGATTCATTCTTTTATTTATTGAATGATGAACACGGTGAGAGAGTGAGAGTGAGTGAGCGAGTGAGAGAGAGAGAGAGAGAGAGGAAGAGGCAGCAATCACGATATGAAATGATCAAGGCAGAGGTCACACCGGACAGTATTTATATCCTTTTTCTCACCAGCCTCTCATTTCCTGCCTTCATTACGTGGCTCCTGCACTGGCTAATTGGACCTGGTATCTAATCAGTATCAGTCGGGGTTTGCCTGGCGAGATAGCTCATGTCCAACACTTTGATGTTTTACTGGGAAGATTGGCCTCATTTTTCTCCTTGCCTTTTCTCTCTATAACCTTCACTGAGAAAAGCTTGAAACACAGTTTTGGAAGATTGTTTTTTTTTTTTTTTAATTTGTACCCTAAGAAGACTAAGGAGAAAGTTGTCCAATATTTAATATTCTCAATGTTACGTTCCATGGGCTTAATCTTGAGCCTTGACTATCCCACCTAACAGTTCAGAAGAAACAGCTTTTATGTCCAAAACAATAGTTTTGAGGCGCCCAGGTCTATCACATCTGTCTACGCACAAGCTAACAATTATCATTTGTCATCCCTTGTGTTCACCATGATATGATGCACTCCTATGCGACGTAATGTTTCCTTCTGTTCTTTTTCTCAATTAGATAATTAATAAACTGTGACAATAGTCCATACAAAGGGTTTATTATTTCCTGTGTTGATCGTTATACTACTTACAGTTCATTACTGAACCTCTGAAATGTGAATCAATAACTATAACAAACAAAAAAATAAAACTTTTTAAAAACAAAGTTCCAACTTTTCTGCCATGTATAGAAAGTGGATATCTGTGAATATGGTTCTTCCCCTCTCAGTCTTCATTTGTAAAACCTATTGAGTGTGGAGGAAACTTTTCAAATAAGCAGATAAACAAAAAAACATGAGATCTACTTGCCTGCAACATTCCCTGGCAGAAACTTGCTGGATAGTTAGCAGGGCTCACCATAACTGCAGACATGTAATTATATCTATATGTCTTTCTATATTTATATTCGCCTGTCTGTCTGTCTGTCTGTCTGTCTGTTCTGTCTGTCTGTCTGTTTATCTGTCTGTCAGTATGCCCTCTGTCTGCCTGCTTGTTTGTCTAATTTAAACTTACACCACAAGTTTAGTCAGCAAGTGTAGACGTGTCTGGAGAATTCTGCTCGCGAGGCTCAGATGGAACATTGGCTCATGGATATGTGACACAGATTATAGACATTGCCTGAAATGTTGTTCTCATCTATCTCCGATTACCAGAGGTATTTCCCTAGTATGTGTTGCCAACTTTATAATGAATCCAGCCCAGTGTCTCCCGTGTGTATCTGAACGTCACGCCAAGGCAAGTGTTACTCAGTGTGAGTGCACGTTCGCGCGACGACATTGTTTACCAGATGTTATCGGTGAGTGAGCGCTGTACTGCTGGAGATAACAGCAGCTGCTGTGGCAAGAGAGACATTGAGCTCACGGACAGAGCTGTGGACGGATCGTGTGCTGTGATATACATGTACATAATTATACAGCGTACATTTCTGTGCCATATACATGTACATATACGGCGTTTATTTCTGTGCCATTTGTCCTACCCAGATTGGTTTCCAGAGATTTCACTTGTGGAGTTCACTAATGGTTTTCTTTGCGCCTTTCAACCTCCTGTGGGAGGTTATCTCGAGTTCGCTTACAAACTGTCGACTATGTAACAGGCTCCGTTCTTTTCTGTGCTTTTTATTCCTTTGACGCTGTTTTTCAAAGATTTGACTCGGATTGTGGAGCTCCCAGTTCACTAGCACATTGTTGTCTGCTTTACAATAGGTTTGCAGATACCTGAAACCTGAGCAGATTCGCACAACATAATACAATTCGATGGCCCTTAGGGAGAGAGATCTTTTTATAACTGTGAAGAAAGGTAAATTGAGATGATGTTGTCTTGTAACAAGATCCAGTGGGTTTGCTAATACCTCTACTAGGAACTGTGGATGGGAAGCGAAAAAAAGAAAAAAAAGTGAGCAGAAGAAACGGAGCAACAACATTCAGGGATGGACAAAGAAAACATATTATGTTGGGATTTATACTCCGACCCACAACTCTGATGGATGGAGAAAATTAGTACACAACTCGTCAAGAGGAATCGGATGACTCCAGACGGAAGGAAAAGAAGAAACATGACCTGTGGATCTACCCTGTTGAGGGATTAGGCTTTTTATTTACGAAAGAAAGCCCAATTCAGATTTTCAAGTTGTTCTATTTGTTAGCCAAATGAGTTCTTCAGTAATGCTTGTCAGATATTTTTAATTATTTTCAGAGACTGGTTTGAATATTGCAGTGGAAGCTCAGATGTGGACGTTGCTTTCTTGGCCAGCGTGTACTGTGATATGTAATTAATTAGAGCACTTCTGATCTGCGATCCAATGTGTACTCAGACTTTGTCGAAGATTCAACTGGCATAGAAATGGCATTTCAAGCACAGCGTTTGAGTTTGCCTGTAAGTAATCAGCTTCACAATGTCAAGATATTCATTGGCTGGTGAAGGGATAGACGTGATTGTTTTAGATTCTACATTGTTTGCAATCGCTGTCATCCTGTTGGCTGTAAACTACAGTATCGTGAAATGAAATGGCTGGACATGAAATTAGTGAACTTGTTCTCAATATGACAGTGATCACGTGGTGGTAGCGAGTTGTCACATGATAGAGGAACAGGAGCCCCTTGGTTTACTCTGTGAAACACAATGCCCTGCAAACAGTAATTCCTTCAACAAGAGCTTGTTATTCTGCGGTTTATTACAGTGAAAACAGTGTGAAACAGGACAAGAAGAAAGAAACACAAACTGCCTGCGTATTTCAATGAAGAATACTTGATATTTTGCACAATTTGAGTTATACCATGACCAAACTTCTGGCCACGAGGAAATTCAAAACGAGTGAACTTATGCCACGCTCATTCACATAACACACCTTTGATGCAAGTGCAGAAGTCTCTCAATAAAGAATGTTGAATCAATGTTCATGTAAACTGCCAACCAATCGGTTTTTTTGTTTGTTTGTTTTTTTTTTACTTTTCGGTCCTCGTGTTTAAACATCTGTTGTCAGAAGTCTTTTTGACTTAATGCAAATTCTACAGCCGTTCATGTGCTTCATTCATGGCAAGAAAAACACAGACGTGGACAGAATGTTGAATTCAGTATTTGGGAAGGAAAAATGCGTACGGAACCAAATCGCTATTTTTTTTTTGGGGGGGGGGGGGGGGGGGTCCTTTTTTTTTTTTTTTTTTTTTCCCCCCCCCTCCCCCCCCCCCCCCCCCCCCCCCTCCCTTATTTTGTTTTTTTCTCCATCGTATGCCATGTGCCATATTTACAAGACCAGTATTGTGCTTCAGACTGTTTCATAGTCCGACAAAAAGAACTGAAAGACTAGTAACAATGCGCCTGAATCTCGTGCGATAGGCGCAAAAACAGGGATTGTAAGCAAATAGTCGCAGTTTTCTTAAAGTGTGAATTTCATCACTTTCTAACCTTTATTTTTTCACCCTTCGTTTGCTCATTTGTTTATTTGTTTGTTTGTGTTGGGGTTTAACAGCATACCAGCACGATCACGGCTATATTGTGGGTCATGTTTACACGTCAAAAAACTGATGAAGTAGGAAAAAGTGGGACAGAAGATAGCTACAGGAGCAAGGAGAGAGAAGAGGTGTCGTTTTGATGGGGAAGAGAAGACTTAGTTCGGGCATATTGCTATGTGTCCATTATTTAGATATTCTTAAGTATTTTGTGAAGCGACACAAGATCTTTTATTCAGCCCGCACGTACCAATGCATGACCCTTTTGGTTTGAGAAAATACTTTGAACAGACCTGATACTTCTAGAAAAGTCTCCGGCACTTTGCCAACCCCTTCATGTGTGTCACCGGTTGAAGGACACAGCTTATTGTTGGCAATTTTGTATTACACATGAGACTTAATATGTGACACAAATTCAGGTGGTGTCCTCATATTTGACCTCAAGCCCAGGGGAGTGTGTCGGAAATTTGCATAAAGAAGAAGATTTGATAACAGCGTAGATTGTACTTTAGCGGGAAATGGAGAGGAGGATAAATGGTCGTTCGGCTTTCAATAAAGTGCTTGAAAACAAACAACAAAACATTTAAAGAATTAAGTCTTTGATAGCCCAGAAGGGGGAGGGAGGGGGGGGGGTGAAGAGGAGGGGGGGTGCGGGGGAAGGGTTGTTGAGGAGGGGGAGGTGGTGGGGAGGGAGGAAGGTTGCGGGTTCTGCACGACTCACGGGTCCTCCCATTGGGGGATGGAAGGACACGAAGATCGAAAGACCTGCATTTTTTCAGTGACTCAACGGTCCCCTGGCTTCTTCTGGGTAGGGAAGCCTGACGTCTAGCCTTCTCGGATAAGGGCGAATATATTTGGGAGGTCCCGTGTGTACGTTACGCACGTTAGAGAACCCTTGACAGCTGAAAAATCGATGGAAGAATAGGCTGAGCGCCGCTGTCCGGACAAAATTTCCAAATTCCGAATTTCTACCCACAAAAATTCTCAGTAAAAACAGGCAACCTCTTCAAAAGCCGAGCTAATCCTACTTTCTTAGGATTGAAAGGCTTAAGAAAAAAAAAAAAAAACCTGCAGGCGGTGAAAGCCCACCGTCAGCGGGATGTCTCCCATGAAGGGCCATCCTCGACGTTCCAGGGGTGACATCTCTTATTTCTCTCTTTGCTCCTGTCTTCTGTCCCATTCTCTTTCTTCTCTTCTTCTTGACTTGTAAATGTATCTTACCGTGTTTGACACAGTATAGCCGTGATCGTGATGATGTGCCGTTAAACCCAACACAAATAAACAAACAAACAAACAAACAAATACGGCAGTGTTATCATCAGAATTCTGTGCATCAACAAAAAATCAGTCACATTCTGTATCATTTTCTCATGTTGTTGAGTAAGAGGACTCGGAGAAATCAGTTCAGACTCGGAGATGTGCCCGACCACGGCAAGTCTCGTTCAGTGAAAGGCTCAGGCATCACGAGTTTTGTGGAACCATAAACAGATAACTGTTGACAAAGGTCAATACTCAAAACAGATAGGAAACTATACAAGGTGGGATATAGCTACTGGCAGTTAGGCAGTTATCAGATAAACATATTTCTTTCTTAATTTGTTTATTTCTTTAGGTTTGGTTTGTTTGTCTGTTGATCTATTTATTTATTTATTTATTTCCTTATTTTCTTATTTCCTTATTTATTTATTTACTAATTTATCTGTGGATTTGTTTCTATTTTTTAAATTTATTCATTCATATTTATTTATTTGGCGATTTCTCTCTTTGTTTCTTCATTTTATTCATTTATTTATTATTTGTTTGTGTATTTATTTATTTATTTATTGGTCCATGTATTTATTTATTTGAATCATTCTGATAAATGCTTCCGCTGTTTGATGTTTTCCCCCTAGTTTTTGCATGTTTATCGTGAATGAGAGAAAGAAAGCAGCTCTTTGACACAGGGTTTTTAGGAAGGAAAAAGATTACTGTGGAAAACATAAATATTTGGACAATTTTCTGACACCTTCTCCAGTGTATGCAGCAGAATAGGTTGTGTGTGGTTAGCACATATCGTGTTTATGTGGCACATATCATAGCAGAAAGAAGTGTGTAAAGATAAGGAGACTGTGCAATACAGAGGAGATTTTTCTCTTCAGAGAGCAGTGTGTGTACTTTTCATTTAGTCTAAGGCAGGGGTGTCCGCGCTTTTTGCAAAGAGGGTCACATTTGGTGAGGTGAAAGTATCTGGGGGCCGACCATTCAGTCTGACATTCTCTGAATCATTAACATTCAAGATATATGATCTATTTAAAGGAATTTATTGCAAATGGCATAGTTTTCATTTCTTCACATAGAACACAGACAAATCTAAACAAGCTTTGACCAAAATCACTCTACCTTTCGTATTTGAAGACTACGTAAAAAGAAAAAGTCGGACTGGAAATAAATATCACGGTTCATTTGAAACATCACAGAAGTTTCAGGCCGGTGGAAATTTGAACACGGGCCGCAATTATTGACCCCCAGGCGGGATTTAGGACGTGTCTGGTCTAAGGCTTCCCAACCTGAGAGATATTCTCTCTCTAGAAGTCAATTCTTCATATGAAGTGTGGGTGTTATATATGTATGTGTGTGTGTGAGGAGGGGGGGGGGGTTGAGAGAAAATTTGATTCCGCCACGTTGTTATGTGTTCAGTATGAGATATTTTTAGATATATGAAATGATATTATATCATTTTCAACTACACGTACGTGTTAAATGCTCTACGAAGATAATTTGAACCTGTTCATCAACAGGTGCGCTTGCCACTGGAAAAGCCATGTTATGAACATTATGTCCTGAGGAAATCATGATAGTTCACATTGAAGAGCTCTTAGATGTACATAATAATATGTGGTTCATTGTTTAGTACCTCAAGGTCTTGTCATCAACGTAATAAAACTGTGTTGCTCAAATTCCACCGACATGATATATATATCAACAAGTGAAATATTCTAAATGTTATTATCGTTATTGTTGTTATTATTATTCGTTCTATTATTATTCTTATACGGCCTTTCCTTCCTAGGAATATAGAATTATCCCAGTTCGGTGAGAAGAAATTTTGTGAATAGAAATTTCGAATTTGGAAGTTTTGCCTAGGCAGCGGCGTCTCCGCCTACTCTTCACCGGGTTTTTAATTGCCAAGAGTTCTTTAATGTGTGTAGCGCACATAGGGAACTCAACTCCAATATTCGACCTCATTGGAGAAGGCTAGACTTTTGAGACTTACAAAAATGCAGATGGGATCTAATCTTTCCATTCCCAGGTAGGATTCACGAAAAGCAGTGGTCCAATCACTCGACCACGCGCCCCCCCCCCCCTTCCTCCCTCCCCCCTCCCCCTTTTCCCCCAGCAGTATTCTTACACTTTGATTACAATGAGTAAAGCCATTGAGGGATGATAAGGAGAAAAGATATTGCTAAAAATACACCGAGTGATTGTTTCTTTGTTGGTCTGTTAGGATTTAACAGCACATCAGTACGATTCCCCGCGGGGCCTCGGGGTTTATAAGTAGGTTCTCTGCTCCCACCTGCAGGCGGTGTACGCCCGCCATAGTTGGGGCGTCTCGCATGGAATGCCATCCTCGACATTCTTCGAGAGACATCTCTTCTCTCTCTCTCTCTCTCTCTCCTTGCTCCTGTCTTCTGTCCCACTCTCTTTCCTCTCTTCTTCTTGACGTGTAAACGTATCTTACCGTGTTTGACACAATATAGCCGTAATCGTGCTGATGTGTCGTTAAACCCCAACACAACAACAACAACAACATCAATACGATCACGGTTAGATCTATATCACACTTAGCCCGGTCGAGACACAGGCCGAGAGATGCTGAGAACCTCTGACCTGGTGATAAGTTTGATGTCAGGTGGATTCGAATGTTTCTGTTGTGAAATGAACGCCCTGTTCTTGGCAAAGAGATGAACACCCAAACAGGCAATAACGCTCATTAATTTTGTCTCAGGAAAACATAAACTGAAACATGACATTTGCCTATCATAAAGCTTAAAATAATCAAAATTATAGCCTATTAGAGGACTAGACAGATGTTACAAATTTCCTTAGCCAAATTGGATCTGATAAGATTAAAACAATGTAGCCTTATAGTTGTAATCTGATTTAAGAAATTACTTTATGTATTTTGGAGACTAAGCTACGCTCGTATACCATAGTTTTAGTATGAATCCATCTATGTATCTGTTTGTCTTTCTATCCGTCTGCCAGTCTGTCTCTGTCTTGCTTTCTCTCTCTCTTTCTCTCTCTCTCTCTCTCTCTCTCTCTCTGTTCATCCTCTATATATTGTTGAATCTCTTGCGGCATTTCTTTGTTATCGAAACAATAAATTACCAGATATTTTGCCTGAGTACACAACTATTGAATTTTCAGGAGAACTAGACGCATGAACCAAGTCCACCCAGGGTTTTCTCGAAGGTACAAAAAAAAAATTAAAAAAATCGCAGCCTGTGATATTTAGCGGTTCTGTTTCGTCTCATCTTCTGCAGAACATTTCTCATAATCGTAAGGAATTCTGAGATCCAAGAGCACCAGTGAAATAAGAATTCTGATATTGTCTTCTATCTATCTATCTATCTATCTATCTATCTATCTATCTATCTATCTATCTATCTATCTATCTATCTATCTA
>JBCEWB010622249.1:0-17853 GCA_039654565.1 Peronia peronii
TTGATTAGTTGCCAGTGGACAGTCGTCTTAATTTTAAGACATTTTTCGTAAAATGATGATGATGATGATGATGATGACGTTTTGCACTGATAAAGAACCAGACAAGTACGAAAATTTAGCGCTCTTGGTTTTTCCTTTTCTTTTTTTTTTTTTAAATTTCAGCACAGGTATTTCTGCATAGTGGTAGGAAAACTCCTCAGGTGGAGCGAGACAGGTGACGGTCTTCAGAGCAAGAGTGGGTTCTTTCACTAGATGTTTCGGCCTTTAACTTCTAGAACCCCGGCCACACCGGGGTCATGAATCCCGATGTCCGTCACCCACCTTTTTTTTTTTTTCCCCTCAGGGACTCTGAGTGGGATTTGAACCAGTGCCGTTTGGTTTTCGGTCCAGTGCTTTAACCCGCTATGCTATGCGTGCCACTGTTTTTATGGATATGGATAGGATATTTGAGAATTCTGTCCCTTTCGGCGTGCCTCACATGGCTGTTTTCATGGCATGACTTGTTCTATTTCAGTCTACCAGCCGGCATCAAGCGGCATCTGTGTTTAATACTGACATGCTGCTATAGTTGTCAGTTGGCAGACTCTGCCTTGAAATCAGCCATTTTGACCATCGGCCAAATTATTTCCCTTTGCCAAGTATAAGCTGTATGTATAACAAGCACTGTAAAGAAGGGAACAACAACAACAGCTGCTGCTGCTGCTACTGCTGCTGCTGCTACTGCTACTGCTGCTACCGCTATCACTGCCGCCACCACCACCACCACCGCCACCACTGCCGCCACCGCCACCGCCACCGCCACCGCCACCACTACCACTACTACTACTACTACTACTACTACTACTACTACTACTACTACTACTACTACTACTACTGCAACCCCTCCACTTTTTCTCACCTTATTTGACACATGAGCAAGGAAAGGTTGTGAAAAGTTTATCATGTGATGAACATTTTTTAAAAACTCATAGTGATAGTTTTTTTTTTCTTCATTTTTTGCTTCACTTGTTTCAAAAGTTTGGAACAAAAGTGATATTTTCCTTCTTAATTAAAATGCTTGTCTTACACCTCTTGTACTTGGCAAAAGGAGGTAACTTAGCTCTAGCTCACTGAAAAATAAAAAAAAAAAGAAGAAAAAAGTCTCATTCGTGACATTTTCATGAAACGATAATGCGATGGACCTGCGACGATGACGTTGACGCTGACGACGATAATGATGATGGTTGTGCTCTGAGTTAAATGTACCGTATCATGATCGATATGAGCTACCTCAAATGATCAGAGAGAGAGAGAGAGAGAGAGAGAGAGAGAGAGAGAGAGAGAGAGAGATCTATGAGTTTAGTCTCTAGCAATGGCTTAGTCCAATATTGCACAGAGTCTGACAGAGACAAACATTTGATCATAAATGCAAGTGTCTCATTTCCAGTAATGGGAGGGATTGCAAAGAAGAGAAATCAATGCAGGGCTCAGGCGGGGCTACTGGGGCTTCACTCACCTGCAGCAGTTCAAAGGAACGAGCGGGAACTGGTGAACGGGCTGTATGTTATGGGTGAGTGTTTTTGAAGTGCTCAACACGGACTCATTCGGGCTGGAGACGGATAGGGGGCTGGGGTGGGGGGAGGGGGGGAGGGGGTGTATGTTTATGTGTATGGCGGAAAGGGGAGGGAATATATAAGCCTATGAGGAGGCAAGGTGTTTGTTTGTTTGTGTGTTTGGATTGTTTGTAATGGGATTTTATGGCGCTTCAGCAGGATTACAACTACATTGCGCCCAGCACGGTTGAATACTTCCACAAAGGAGGGAAGAGTATGTGTATGTGAGTGTGTGTATGTGTGTGTATATGTGTGTGATTATGTATGTATATACATTAATAATACATTTATTTGTATATATGGAAATTGCTAACTGGATGCTTGTGTTTATATTGATGGATGACAAGTTGGAGGCGGGAAGAAGAGCTGTCGGCTTGAAGGTAGGAGAGGTTAGGTGTGTATGTGTGTATCTATGTATAACGTGTATGAATGAGCAGTGTATGCAAATGGAGAGACACCTATATGTGAGTATATGAATGGTTGGGTTGGACTGGGTTTGTCGGGAAAGGGAGGAATAGATGTATGCATGTGTCTATGTGTGCAGGAGAGGCATATGAGGCGAGATTGTGTGTGTGCGTGTGTATGTGTATGTGCAGATAGAGAGAGGACAATCGAGGTGTTCGTTCAACGACAAATCAGATAATCAGATATGACACATTCAGAGAGAGTGTGAGTCAAGTTTGCGATATGCTCGTGAAATGTTGAGAGCGGCAGTTAGAGAGAATAGAGAGGTGTCGGCATGAGAAGCCCAGGGGACGGGGCGCTGTGGGGTGGAGATCTCTGATTGTTACGGTTGAATGGTATCATTTCCTTTTCTTCTCTGCTACTTGCCCCCTCCTCCTCTCCCCCCCCCCCTCCCATCTCCTCCATCTTACTCTCCTTTTCATTCTGATTTTTTTTGCATCTCATAAGTCACCTACCACAACACAACATGCATGCAAGGTGAAGTGATTGCCAGAGATGAAAATCGAGTGTTCTCGCCGAAGTCGAGAGAAATAACAGGTAAAATTAGAACAACGACGACAACAACATGCGTTCGACATTGGCGTAGTCGTTCAAGTGTGGCGGGCCATTTGGTCTCCCATACCATATCGTTACCGATCAGTTCACGCCACACAGAAGATGATCCACACTGCCTTCGATGCACATCAAGAATTAAAAGAGCACACGCAATAATTATCTAGTGGAACTTCATTCACATTTTGACAGCAGCTGTAAAACGTGAGTCTGTGATACGTATAATCCCGGCGCAAATGAAACGAATGTAACTAAAATCGTTATAAATGTAAAGGAAAAAATGTTTTCTTAATTTTTAAATTTCAAGATAAAAGAATGGTTCATAATATTTCATCTAACAAAGAAGGATTGGAAAAAAAAAACTGTGAAAAAACTCACACATGCACGTAATCACACACACACACACACACACACACATACACACACCCACACATACACACACACACACACACACGCTATAGGCCCACACGAAAACTGCAGAAACATTAATCCAAAATGTGCTTCGCGCTTGACTTGATCTCAGCCGAACATGCATGCATGACTTTAAACCTCTGCCTTTGTCTCCCCAGGTCAAATGGATGCTATGCATCTGTGTGCGTTTGAACTTTTCCGACAATGATGAACGACTGACTGAGATGCGACTGACTGAGATGCCTAATTGTTGTGAAAATAAAAAACGCTCTGGCGATTTTAATTTTGACTTTGAGAATTCAGTCATATCTGCAACTCCTGAACAGGCACCTAGACATTTTGTAATGTTCAGCCTTTGATCATCGCCATCGATTGTTCAAAATCACTGTTGTTGTTGTTGTTTTCATTTTTGTATTTTTTTGCTGTCGTTTTTTTTTTCTTCCAGCTTCTCTTCTTCCTCCTTTAATAAGATCTTATTTTCATTTCCTCCGCTTTGCGGGGAGTGTTTTGAAAAGGTGGGAGTACTTCAATTTGTATAGAAATAAAACACATAAAAAAAAAAAAAAACGGTCATAGTTAAATCATCCATGTCTTTAAGCTCTCCACCTATCATGATCATATCCACTGCATTACAGTTTTGAGAAACGACTAGAGCGTATCTCTTGCTGTCGTTCAGAAAGAGACTTAACACTTTGCCAACAGTACAGATATTTAGTCCTCAATAGCAACCTCTGATGGGACTGATTAATTAAAAAAAAAAAAAAAAAAGACAGGCACCAATGCCACAAGCATAAACATCTTGATATTCTGAATTAAACTGGCTCTCAATGAAGCCAGTGAAAAATCTTTTAAATCTTAAAACTGAATAAACAACAATGAATGGACATCGTAATATACCGAGAAAGAAGGGGCGAACTATTGAGTAGCCGGATTTCAGACAAACTATTCCTATTGTGGTTTCTAACACCGGTTTCTGACTTAATTCCCGTTTAAGTTTTCATTCCCGTTTGTGGAGAAAGCCGGGTTTCACCTTCATATCCCCGCTCCTGTTTCTATCTCCGGTTTCTGACGCAGCCGATTTCAACCTCATCTTTCCTGCTGCAGTTTCTAAAGCCCGCCAGACATCAAAGACTTGGCCCTGGATCATTTTGGTCATATTGACACATTTTCATGACAACGATATGCCAGATTGCTGTTAGTTGTCTGTCGATCCCTCCAGGACACAAAGGTGATAAGAACAGTCAACATTGGCTTTCTCATTACGATCATTGCCTTTTGTATTTGACTTGATACTTTGCCTCCCAATCCTCTCTCATTTCCTCTATCCCTCATTTCTTTGTTCCTCTTTTCTTTCTCCACCCCCCACCCCCTTCTGTCTCTCGCTCATTATTCTTCCTCTTTCACCCTCCGTTTGAACTTTTTGTCCAAACGGAGGGTGAACTTTTTGTTCATTTTAAAAAAAAAAATTATTATTAGTTTATATTGTGCACGAATGATACAGGTAATGACTATTGCTCTCCCTCCCTCTTTCCCTCCCTCCCTCACTACTCACTCATTCACACTCATTCACTCACTCACTCAGTCACTCACTCACTCACTCACTCACTCACTCACTCACTCACTCACTCACTCACTCACTCACTCACTCACTCACTCACTCATCCTTCCTTCCTTCTCTCACTCCCTGCCTCCTCTCTCTCTGTCTCTCTCTTTCTCTCTCTCTCTCTCTCTCCCTCTCTGCCCGTGTGCCATACATTATTATCTAATGGAGATTATTCCTGACCACAGCTAAAAATCAAATCTTCTCCCATTCATCCTCGAGCACCGTATTCCTATTTAAAACACTTACGGTCTCAGAAACAAAAACTATCAGCCATCAAGCCTGTGCCACTCGACCCGATGTGGTCCCCCATTTGAAGGGAAATGTTAGCCAACCAAATGGCGTGAAAGATCTATTTTCTCCACAAAGGCACTAAAAATTAGAATCCAATTAGTTTTGTTTCGTAACGATGGTTTATGGAGGCCAGGGCGAGCGCCCTTGATGGCTATGACAATGAAATCAAAGGAGCCAAAGCTATCGAGAGATGGCTTTGATGCTTACAGTGAGTCCACTGAAGAGCGAAAGTTAGCCCAGCCCCACCCGAGGTCTATGATTATTTTAAGTTCTGATAATACACTGCAAGAAGTGACCCAACATTTCAAAATGCATACAAAATGCCCCCTTCTTTAGAAGCCTAGTGGAAAGCACATGGAAAAAGAGCTGAGATTGTTCGTTTTTTCAAGCACGAGTTCTTGATTAACATTGTGATGAAGTTCGTTTTTGAAGTGCAAGTTGAATCAAGATTTCTTTAAGGTTGTTTCGTTTTTTGAGGAGCAAGTTCCGAATCAGGATTGAGTTCCACTAATGAAGAGAACTTTTTGTTAATTTTTTGATTGACTTGAATCAAGAAGTGCTAGCATTACACGAGAATCTCATCTGTTTAATGAATGGCATTCCTGGACAGCGGTGGCTTTGTGAGATGTTTCATCATTGTGGAGTGATTATCTGCCTGCAGTCTTAACTTGGCATGATGTACTGTACAGTGATGCATTGTAGATCTAATGGCTGTAGTTAGCGTTGACAGGTAGAAGATTGTTACCTTTATGTAACGAGTGAAGTTCAGAATTCAGTCGGCGTTTGATCCCATCCATAACAAGTTGCGGAAGAAAAAAAGAAAAGGGCAGCAAACACATTGGAAAGACATGAAATATTCATTTTCTTTCATCTGGGATGAATTCTGAATAAGGTAACCAATTTCCGCACTGTTAGTATGTGTTTGTGTTTAAATATATTTTTCATGCGCTTTTTGCTAAGGCCTACTTGTATTAGTATGAGTGGTTTGTCTCTTTCTTTTTTTCATTCTTTCTTTTCTGTCTGTCTTTCTTTCTGTTTTTCTTTCTTTCTTTTTTCTTTCTTTCTTTCTTTTGTGCTCTTTGCTTTGTTCTAATTATACACGAGGATAAATAATTGGAGAAATTACATGATCAAGATATTTTCAGTGGAAACTTAGACTTCCATAATACACCACGGAACGTAGGGTATATAAGCTGATAACAATTGCTTAAATTTTTGTTTTGCAAAAAGGGGTTGGGGGGGGGGGGGAACGAGAGTTGAAAAGGAAGAGTCGGCTCTTGAGCTTTTGAGGCTGGAACAGAATATTCTCCAGCAGTGTAAAACTACCAGCCCTCGACCCTCAGTGTTATTCCGCCCAACCTAAGGAGATTGTGCAGTGAAGCACAAGGAAGTTTGTCGACTGCAGCAAAGCTCACCCGATAGCTATAATGCATAGAGCTACTCAAGTTACTTAAACATACACAACAAACCAAACCACTACATCGAAATGAGCCATTTTGACCCTCGGCCAAATGACTTACCTGTGCCGGGTACAAGAGGTAATATTATAAGCATTGTATACCAAGGGAAAAATCACTTATTCCGTTTGTTATTTGAAACATATAATTAAAAATTCTGAAAAATTCACCATAGCCTAATGATGAAAATGCATTTTTCTCCAAGAAATATTTTTTTCTCATTTTTTTTTTCGTGCCTTACTTTTTTTTCCACATAACAGGAGCAAAAATTCTTTTCTTCTTTTATTTTTTACATTTCCTTCTATAGAGTGCTTGTACTATATCGCTTGAACTTGGCAAAGGGCACATAAGGTTAAAGAAAGAAAGAAAGAAAAAAAAAGACTCATTACTTCTGTATACTGTCATGTTCAAGTTTCCCACAAAATCGAAAATGAAATTTAATTGTGATAGTTGCGGACACTAACTATGTCATGCTGAAAAAAAGGAAAACTGTCATCCTTGCGGTACATAAAGTCTGACAATCGTACGACACCGTAAACTGCACTGTCACACCGAGTTCATTCCGTTTCAGTCTCAATGCAGGAAAGTGACTTGATAACAGCTATTTATTGAGACAGGTCTGGTAGAAAATTAAGACTCAGCATTTCATGGTAAAGCAATAACCCATAGTAAATCGTCTGGATTTTAAACTGTGGATATTGATTGATACTGATGGTCGTCTCTACTTTCTAAATAGAAATTTGATTACAGACACAAAAGTGTCTTCATTAAGTTTTTGAACTTTAATGTCATTTTAAATTGTGAATTTTTATCTAGTCTGTGAAATTAATGGCAGGTTTTGTCCGCTATTATCGTGGGCGGTCAGATGCATAAAATGGGCGTTAAGCTAATGGCTATCGTTTGAAATGAAATTCTAAGCTGGCACTCCGATCATTGCGTAAAAAGGATAAATGTGTTCCATTTCACCCAGACATGATTCTAAGCTGCAAATGAGTAAACTCGCGGATAGACAGACCAGAATGGGTTCAGGCTGCCAAAACGTACCATGTGGAAATATTCAGCATCGCTCCTCAGGGAGACATAAAATCTCTGTGATGGAGAAATTAGAAATTCGTTACCCTGCACGACATTATGGCGTTTTCGTGTACACAGCGAGTCGTGGGCCTTTGTGGCGTTTACGATACGGGAGCCCGGCTGGGGTGGTTGTGTGGTGAGGATGTTTGCAGGTGAGAAGAATGCACGTGTGTGTGTGTGTGTGAGAGTGTGTATGTGTGTGTGAGTGAGCGGCAGTTCTTGGTTTTATGACCGGCGGATAAACAACTGCTGATGATGTTGTCACATGCTAGATAATGATGATGGTGGGGATGCGAAAAGGAAAGCGTGATTAGAGAAGTATTTTGAGGGGTGAAGGGGGAGGTGTGGGGGGAGCAATAGAAGAAGAATTGGGTACAAATGAGAACAAAAGCCAGAGGGAGCTGAAAAGGACAGAGAAATGGATAAAATTACGAGCATCAGAAAGATAGACAGCCAAGGACAAGAAAAACTTCACTTTGGGATGAGCATGAGAATGTTACATTCTTTTCTATAAAGCTTTAACCCTAAGAACGTCAGAAGAAAGCATAAGCTTGCTGGTGTTTCTGCCTATAATGATATTTATTCATATTAAGGACATAACAGTTTAGCTAAATGGTAATATAAGACGAATATGTCATTTGGAAAATCGATTTATCCAATGTGTAAATTCTATTGAATTATATCTTTGAGCAGATTAGCCTCCTCATACTTCTTGAGTAAAGAATTCAGATGTCAAAAAAAAGGAAAGAAAGAAAGAAAGAAACAAACAAACAAACAAAAAAAGATAGAACTGGAATGGCGGAATTAGAATGACCGAACGGCGTGCCATCATTTAATTCAGCTCTGGTGGAAATCAACTGGTCAGGATAGTCAACTGGGTAAGTTGGAAATAAACAAATAAATAATCGCATAAAAAGATTGAGAAACATAAGACGTTAGAATTGTCCAAAGAACACCTGTGGAAATAATAAAAGATAAGTTTTGTCGCCGGTAAAGCAATACTAAAAATTAGAAGTTGATAACAGAGCGTAAAGAATATAAGAACTGTGGAAGTTAGACATCAAGCAGTTGTAATACATCAATGGTATTCTTTCCCCGGCCGAGGTCTTGTGTGCGAACAATGAGTAACCATGGTTAACAGGTTGTTCCACGGGTGACAAGTCAAGCAGGCCACAGCCTCAATAAGAGCAGGTGCAAGGGTTTTCATTTTGATTCGGGCTGGCTAAACCATCAATGTAATCCAAATAGTTATGTCTACCTATTTTATCTTTATATAAATCTCCTATGAAGCGTTGAAGGAAGACCAGTCAAGAGTAAAACTGTAAAGGTTAGGATTTTCCGCATTTACGAGCTTTTTCTTAAGGGACTAAAGATGAATGAATGGCGCCTGGTAAACTGGAATGAGTGAGTAGGAAGACAGGGAGGGGGGGGGGGAAGTTGGAAGAGGAAAAGATAAAAATGAGAGAGTGGAAGAGATAATGAAATAGGGGGATTCCTCTTTAGCTTCTTTCCCTCCTCCCCCCTCCCCTCCCCTTCCAATCCTCTTTTTGCACCTAAAAAAAAGATAACAAAAACCAACCAAAAACAAACAAACAAAACAAACAACAACACACACACAAACACACACACAAAACAATAAAATGAAGCTTATTATGTTTGCACTGGAGGGGACGGGGGGGGATGTGTGGGGGGGGGGGGGGGTCAGGATGGGAAGAGGTCGCCGTGAAAAAGTTAAATAGTCAGGCGAAGTATCAGCCCTTCTTCACTGCTTCCTCCACATCATAGGAATTTTCTCTTCCCTTCCTCCTGTCTTGGATACGCCTTGTCAATCCTCTCCTCATCGCCCCCCCCCTTCCCCCCCTCCGCTACTCCCCCGTACACAACGACATGTTGCCGATGGAAGACTTCCGGATAGTCCTCAGTGACAATAACAAAGCCTAGCTGAGTTCACCAATTTTAATGAGAGATCATCATTGTGCCCAGTCTTATCACTTCTCTTTGCCAGACACGAGAAGTGTTGAACAAGCAGTTTAAAGAAGGAAAAAAATCATATTACTTCTTATCATTCGAAAGAGTGATCACTAAACAAAAAACCAAAAAACCAATCCATAAAACAAAACCTGATAAAATTATTACAATAAAAAGAAAATATGTTCTTTATAGAACATATTCTTTCTACCATTATCATAGTTCTGTTGAAATTTTTCACGACTATGACGTATGTTTCAAGCAAAGGGCGCAGATGTGATATTTTTCTTCTTGCTCAACATCCCTTGTGTCTGGCAAAGGATGTAATAGGGGGGTGGTCACAGCAAATCCCCCATTCCCAGCTCAGTAAAGGCACTGGATTGATGGGGTGGCGGGGTGGTGGGGTGGATGGCAACCTGTGAACTTCAATTACGGAATTCCAACAGAAAAAAAAAAAAAAAATGTCAGTCAAGAAATTTAATGTCGGTCCATTTGTCGTTCTCTGATGCCGAAATCATTCTGAGGCCAAAAATTAAGGGGTGTCCCCGGGGGGGTTTGTTGGGTTTTTTTTTTTTTTTTAAAAGAAACGAACCCCCCCCCCCCCCCCACTCACCCCTTCCTTCCCTTCCTGCCCTCAAAAAAAAAAAAAAAGAAAAATCCAAAAAATTAAAAATCTGTCTTCAGGCATTGAGAATTAATTTGCATCACGCTGAGTTAGAAATGAAAGGAAGTTGATTTTCTTTACAAAAAAAAGGGGAGGTGGGGGGGGGGGGGATGTTCTTAAGAGTGGGACGTCTGCTTCTTTTCTTCCTTCAGCCTTGTTTGGTGGGTGGTACCGTGCTCGACTTTGAGCAAATATTGCCTGAACACTGGATTGTCATGATGTAGGGTGAATGACAAGAGAATAGGAAAGACAGGACTTTATAACATCCGTCTTCCAGGTCTTTATTTTCATCTGTCTGCCGGAGAACAGATCTATGACGATCTGCAGGGGAGTCAAGGAAAATCGGTTTAAGTCACAGATATAGAAACAGAAATAGTGAGCTTTTTTGTTGTTGTTGTTGGTCGTTATACTTTTCCTTGTTGTAACTTTTTCAATCAAAGAGGATTTGTGAACAAAAATGCTTCTTTGGATAATGGACTTCGGCGATTTAGCTATTTGTTTGTCTGTTTGTCTTAGTGTTTGTCTATCGATTTCTCTACTTGTCTGTCTATTTTATCTGTTCCTCTCCACCGTCGCATCCTCATTTCGTCGGTCCGTATATCCCTCCTTCTGTCCGTCCGTCAGTCAGTTCATCTCTTCTTCCGTTGGTCCGTCTGTTCGTCCGTCCGTCCGTCCATCCATCCATTCATCCATTCATCCATCCATCATCCATCCGTTCATCCCTTTCACCAGATTGCCCTCACTCACACCCACTGCCAGGCCCCTCACACACACCCCGCCCTACCCTGCTCTCTGGGCACAAGCACACATGGCTCCAGCAGGCAACAGTTTGCCCCACTTATGATGGCTTCCAGACTTCGGGAATCCTCCGATAGTTCACAGACCCAGGGTCATAAAGTGGAGAGAAACAAACTACCGGACGGACTAAACCATTCGACCACACTCTCCCTCTCTGAGAGCCAAACCGAATCTAGCATTTGTTAATGATTTTAATGAGATAAATAATTACATTGGCGATGTCTTTATAAATGACATTATCTGACAAGTCTAATTCCCAGAAACGCCAAGAGATATCAGTTGCATTTTGGCCAAAGTCTATCTATGCCATTATCTTGGACTAGGGATGATAATATTCAGAATAAAAATCTCCACAAGATGTAACGCTTTCGTCGGAAGAACTTACTCACAGATTGCTCGGTTTGGCTGGGAAATGGGACAGGGAAGGGATGGGAGGGGAGGGAAAATAGAGCCTGGTCACCACAGGTGGCAATGAGATGGGGCAGCCGTTGACCAGATGGACTGTCCATTGACGTGGGGGCGGTGGCAGTGACTGGAACAGAGAGAAAGCAAAAGGCTCCATGAAAACAGCATTTCTCCCGTTATTAAGGCAAGCTCCAGGCCTGGCCATGGTTTTTCCTGCCGGCCATTCAATGAATGCAAGTTTTCATGTACCTCGACAAAAGGCGTTGTCCCTGAAAACCTCTGTGTTGAAAGAAAATCACAATGTAGTTTTTGCTATGTCTCTTTTAACGCAAAGTGAACAAACTGGCCATTTTCAGAAACTGAGATGATAAATAGATCGCAAAAAGTTATATTTGAACAGGTAGAGAAATGCTTTATTAACTTAGGCTAAGAGGGTGTTTGGTCAAAGGACATTAGAAATGTTCCCTGAATCGTACGCTGGTTCCAGGTTTTTTTTTGTTTTTTGTTCTTCTCATTCTTTCTCTCCTTAGCTTTTTTATTACCTCATCTTTGTTTTTTCATTCTTTCCAGATTTGAAGATTAGATCCTGCTGCTGGGTCCATTACAGACACAGACTGGTCGCTTTCTCGACCAACATCAAATCGCAAATCTTGAAAACCAGAGATGCAAACAGAAAAGCCTTATTCGTCCCTCCTCTCTTGTCAGATTCATTTTTGTTCTTAGGTAGAAGTCCAAACTACTCTCAACAAAAATATCATACTATTGTTGCTTTTTCTGTTCTCTAAGAGAACATCTTTCGCATTATTCCAGCTCAGCATCAAAGACAGTCATTAGCTTAGACAAAAATTACAGATTACAAGAGGACGACCAAGTATTGCAGATTCCAACTAACCGTTGATCCGTCCATTAATCTATTTTTGCGATTTCACAATATTCTTGAACGGTTCTTATATTTAGTCGTCAACCAGTGCATCCCGGGCTCACTTCCCTGTTAGTAAAATACATGTACGAATCATGGCTTAATAAGGGCAAACCCTATGGAAATAGTGTGAGTAATTGACCATGTTCTTGTTGAACAAAGTTTTGCAAATTTCTTCCTTTTCGTTGGCTCTAATAATCTTGCTCATGCAGGAATGCCGAATATCAGGTTTTCTCTGTAGCAGATAGATAAAAGTTTTCTGAATAGCATTTAGCAATCGCGAACTGAGCAGTTGTTACGTCCTGCTATCTCCATTTAAGCGTGATTATGTCTTAGTGGCTTGTGGACTTCGCGTTCGGTGATAGCGTGGTCATCACATTGCGTCAACGATAGTGTGAAGTGGATGTGGTCAACTCCCTTTCCTAAGATAGTCAGCTGACACAATATTGGTTTTTGCCTTAGATTCTCACAGACGTCGCCTCCCTGCGGACATGCACATAGATGGATAGCCACTCTCAGAATGCCAATGGTTCTGCCAATGGTTCTGCTAATGGCTCTGCCAATGGTTCTGCCAATGGTTCTGTCAATGCTTCTGTCAATGGTTCTGTCAATGGTTCTGCCAATGGTTCTGTTAATGCCATTTTGAAGTGGAAACCGTTTCAACATGTGGAAACAGCAATGAAAGGTAAGGTATACACTTTAAGAGATGTATAAAGTTCTCTTTTCATTTTTTAAAAATATAATAATGACATGATAAAAAGGAACAATTTTCACATGCAAGCCGCCATAGTTAATGCTGCTATCTTTCGTCGTGGAAAAGAAAAGTTAAACGTTTAAATTTTCTCTGCAATTTAAGTGAAACTCTTTCGGTAAGGATACAATCATGGGCGAGAATCCTGCTGCATCGCAGGTACAAACCTAAAATGCGCTCAAGTTTTCATGCCCTTGTTCAGATTAAAAGTTTAAGTGATAAAATAAGGAATTAGGAGTAGAGATTCTGCAATTTAAGAAATGTCCAACGGATAGTAATACCTCTGCCTATTCTTAAAATTATTTTAAACTGCAATCTGGTTTCAGTCTATTAAAGCGAGTTCTTAACCACCAGACATGCTTTCCAAGCCAGTAGCATACTGCTACACACTGCAAATACAAGTTTGATCTACTATCCTTATGTAAGATTTGAGCCCGGATCCTAATGCTGAACTCCAGGTACTTTACTTCTTTACCAGCATACCATACTCTCCTCCCCTCCTCCTCCCTTTTCACTGACGTTGGAATTGTCTTGACATTTATTATTATCATTATGCCCATCCTTCTCAGTTCCGCCCTCTTCCAATCTCCCTACCCCCACGGCGCTAGAAACATCTGCGAGACGAGAACGCTGCAAAACTGGACATGCCAAGATGGCAGATGGCATCGGCCTAAAACAAACTGTTGGGGAAATGGACAAATAAATAAACCAGCCGCCTCGACAGGAACATAAATCTGCAGCCATAGATCAGAGGGGCCAAAAACAGCAGGACATGGGGATTGAAGACATAGAATGAAAAAAATAGGGAGGAAATATCAGGGAAGATTGACGCATGAATTTGCCGCCGGCATGGGCCGGAAGATCTTGAAATGAATATAGCATATTTTTGTTTTTGTTAATTAAGTTCGTGCAACGGATGTAGTAATTATTGGCTTGACAATTATATTATTGTGATGAGAATCTGAGTATACAGTGCAGGTATTTGTATGTGTACGTTTGAGTATCTGATAAATCTGGATTCACAAACAGTCGAACAGAGAGACAAGCATACAAACGGACCGCCAGACTGACAAACAGGCAGAAAAACAGATAGATTACGGACTGACGGACAGATAGATAGACAAGCCAAAAGTGCAGAAGTAGATAGATTGATTTACAGACAGCCAGACAATTCCCACGTACAAATTATCCACCCAACAAGATTTACTCAGAAATCTTGCCATTTGCCGTACGGATGGGATAAAATTTTGATGGCCTCTGAGAGAAACCCTATCCTGTCTCTGGGTGACTTTGCCATCTTTACGATGACCGCTGGGGCATTTTTTCCTCTTCCTTTTCTTCTTTTTCACGTGGCCCAGGTTCATCTCGAAGAAAATCATGGCCGCACCAGGTTAGTTGGCTGCATATCCGTATATCAGAGTGTCTTATTGGCTTCCAGATGCTTTCTAATCTTTGCCGTTGACACGGGCAAGATTCCCTCTTTTGCCCTGCGCTATCCTAAGTCTGTGCGAAAGAAAGGAAGGCTAGAAGAATTAGAACTCTGGGGTGGGCTAGCCGGACGAGACAGGAAGAATCTGGCATCTCCTAGAGTGATGCTAATGTGCAGTCGTGAAATTTAATTACCCGGAGTGTCTGGTCAGATGAAAGAAGAGTTAGATCCGCTCCGTTCAGTGATATACGCCAGCCCAGGTCCGGAGTTTGTAAGGTCTCGGCTGTTAAAACCGTATGATGCACTCACTACAGGCTGAATGAGACGGGTCTTCTTTTAGGTTCAATGAGCGTGGTATCAAATGACTTTTTTTTAACTGGCTATCTCTGCACTGATATGGCAATGGTTCTGTTTCGAGAGATGAATCATAGACTGTGTGTTTAATACATTTTACTTTATGTACTAGTTTTGTTTTGCTTGTTGTCAGGTCAGAGCTACAGCTGTACCACAATATGACAGTAAACTGTACAATCGATGCCACTGTCCGTACAACTACGGGAGTAAACCCACACAGAAAATCCCGCAATCGTATTCGCATAAAGGGCTTTGTCACAAAGCAGTACTCGAGATTTTGCTCATTATATACTCTACTGCAAACTTGCCAATTTTTGTCGGGAAAATCTGCTATGCAAAAATGCCCAAGTCCATGAGATGAAACATTTTAAAAGCGCAAAGGGAATTCAGTGCACAGCCAAGAGACTGATGACACGATATAACAAAGAAACCACAGAGTCTATGGTCACTGTAAGAGACAGAATGCCAGAACATGTACTGAGAACTTTTATATGTTAAATCTTATTTAGCTCTGAAAAATGATTTGAATAAGATAGGATAGACAAACACTTATGAATTCCTTTCGCCACGATCACGTCCGTGACAGAAAAGACAACAACAATAAAACAAAACAAAAACACTGCACTATCTCGTCAAAAATAATGTCGATGACGATGAGGACAATGATATTGCCCTGACAAAGAGCAAATTGAGCTTGAAAATTTGGCTAGTATTATCAATTTGATCAACATCCAGTTCTTCTTATTGCTTTATGCTTTTTTTTTTATTTTTAAAGCGTATTTGATTAGTTACTGGTTAGACAGCTGTCTTAGTTTTAAGACATTTTTATAAAATGATGATGGCAATGATGATGATGATGATAATGGTGATGATATATTTTATTTTTTCTTCGTTGTCACGATGAAGAAACAAAAGATTCGAAAGATTGGCCAGCAACATAATGTTATTTAATTCTTAACATGTTGAGTTTACAGATTGTTTGTCTCTTTTGGTGTATTAAGTTAGTTACCGATAAACAATCCGTCTTAAATTGTAAGACATTTGTATGAAATGATGGTGATGATGATGACGATGATGATGATGAGATGATGATGATGAGTTTAACTTTATTATCTCAATTCTAAATTCTTCGTATTGTTTTTCAACTTTTTTGGTGTATTTGATTAGTTACCGGTGGACAGTCGTCTTAATTTTAAGACATTTTTCGTAAAATGATGATGATGATGATGATAGTGGTGGTGGTTGTGATAATAGTGGTTGCCACAAACGTCTCTTTTATGGTGTTCAAGACATTTCTAAACAGAAAAAAAAAAGAAAAATGATAACGACGATGATGACAACGATGACACAGTCCCAAGATGTAAACTCAGATTTGTAAATCCGACTTCACAACAGTATGGTACAATCCATGCAAACATTTCCCCACAGACTGGTTTCTACGATCTTCATGAATTTTTGATAACTGCCATCAGTGGCAAAAGATCCCCTTTCTTTCCATTTTGTCTGTGGATGGAAATTTCTGGATGACAAAATGCAAATTGAGGGGAGTAGTGAGTGCGTGAGTGAGTGAGTGAGTGAGTGAGTGAGTGAGTGTCAGTGAGTCAATGAGTCAACCAGTCATCAGTCAGTCAGTCACTCAATCTGTCAGTCAGCCAGTCAGTCAGTCAATGAGTCAATGAGTCAAGTCAGTCAGTCAGTGTGAGTGGGTGGATAAATGAATGAGTGAACGAAGGAAAGAGAGAGGGAGTGAGCGAACGAACGAACGAGGAAGTGAGTGGGTGATTGAATAAGTCAGTGAGTGAGTGAATGGTGAGCAAATGAGTGAGTGAATGAGTTAGTGTGCGAGTGGTGAGTAAATGAGTGAGTGAGTGAGAGAGTGAGTGAGTTTCTGTCGTTCGATGAGTAAATGGGTCTATTCCCTCTTCGACCACATCTGATCCGAACAGTCATTTTCTGTATGTACATATACATTGACTACTGGCTCAACATTCCTACTTTGTTACCAGTGGCCAGAAGACCAAGGTCTACAAGTATGTTTTTGAGATTCCCAAAGGTCGAACAGGGCGCAGAAGAAACACTTTCACCCTCAGGAATGAAGACTAAACTATTGATGAAAGCCAGTGGAGATAGAAGAAAAAAAAAAGAAAACAAAAAAAAAGGGGGGGGGGGGGGAGAGGGGAAAAAAAGGTTAGGAGAGGGTGGAGGAAAAGACTGGTTGCGAAATGATAGCGTGATGGACGGGAAAGTTCACAGATAGCCTGCAGCTTATTAAGTCCGGTAACCTAGAAGATTAAAATTCGAGGGAGTGAATTAGAATCTTGGGTGAATATTAAGTTGTCTTCTGGATGGCTGACTGATGAAAGGATAGGGTTGTGGTTGGGGGTTGGGGGAGGGGATAGGTGTGGAGAGAGAGAGAGGGCGGAGGGATGGATGATGAGACTGGAGGGAAGGAAGGAAGGCAGGAAGGAAAAAGGGAGAAGAAGAAAGGGGGAAGGAAAGAATAGTGGGTAGGGGAGGTTAGGAGAGCAGGATGGATGAAGTAGGGAAGGGAGGAAGGAAGGAAGGAAGGAAGGAAGGAAGGAAAGGGAAGGAAGGGAGGGAAGGAAAGGGAAGGAAGGGAAGGAAGGATGAAGGGAGGAGGGAAGGAAGGAAGGAAAAAAGGAAGGAAGGAAGGAAAAGAAGAATGAGTGAAAGAAACGGGTGGTGAGAACGGGACCAGGCGGTGGTGGGGAAGGAGAAGATGAATGATGAGATCCATGGAAAGAAAGGAGAGACAGATGGAAAGACGTAGAAGAGGAGTGAGTGGAGTGAACGGTTGGACGTCAGAAATCAATTCCGCCTGTTACTGCAAGAGAAGAGAAATGGTGGAATACACAAAGTTAGATAGTCTAGGTGGTTTCTAACTGACTTAAGGAGGGGAGAGGAAGGTAATAAAGGAATGGAGAAGCAGGAAGAGGAATAACATGTTATTGGTAAGATGACATCTGGAGCTCCATGTGGTGACACAGTGATTATAATGATACATATTATAGGCAGTTTGTCACTGAGAGATGGCAGCTGATCTTTAACCTAAGGGCATCGTTCTGTTTGTTTGTTTTTTGTTTTTTGTTTATATATATA
>JBCEWB010622580.1:0-17851 GCA_039654565.1 Peronia peronii
CCATGCCGCTAAACTGCAATTTTGGGTCCTTTACTCAATCTATTTCAGCAAATTTAACTCTGAAATGCATTGTTAGATTGACATTGAAGGGTTTTGTGAATAAAAAAAAAATACGTTAAAAATTCGTTCACTGTTGAAAAACACGTGATTTCTAAGGTCACCTCAGTTTGACGAGCGCTGATTTCATCGTGTCGCGTCTCATATTTATAATTATTGCGCTGTCAGAATGCCTTTTGTATTCTCAACCGGTGGCAGTGATATTTAAATGTGACCTTTCTTTTTCTCCTTTAATTTTTTTAGCACTAGGCTGCCCTTCCTTCCTCCCTGTCTGGGGTCTAAAGTAACATTAATTTTTCATTTTGAGATAGAAAGATCACTTTACTGACGGAATTCTGATAAAGAAAAAGCCGCTCTTTCGTGGCTGGCACACTCACTCCCCTCCCAAAGTCATCGCCATCCGTTTACTTGGAGGAAGATTTATGTGTGGGGTGGGTGAGGAGGAGAAAGAGAAGAGAGGGAAACGCGTTTCGATGATTCAGACGAATTTGATCTATCACTTGCACTAAGCTGAAAATTCAAAGTGGTCCAAGATTTCTATTTGTAAGAGAGAAAGAAAAAAAAAAAAGCAATAATGTAACCAGGTAACTAAGGACAGCTTGATACGAAATAGTCTTTCGCATTTCATCATTTTTTAATGTTTTTTTAATTGTTTTTTTTTAATTGGACTGCTTCTTTCTAAATCTGACTCCTCTAATTCAGGTAATATGACCTTTAATTGAATTGTCTAGCCTACTTTGTTTTCACAGACTCTCCCGAGACCGGACCCGCCCATTCGCCTCTCCTTTTACCCACTAAAATCCAGTCCGCCATGTATGATCGAGTCTGCCATGTATGATACGCTGGAAAAGAAGCGTCCAAGCACTGAAAGACAAAGAATCGGGATATTTTACACGAGAAAATAATCAGGCATAGAATCTGGATAATGAAGATGGTGCAGTTCTGTTAGCAGCGTATCATTTTTTATTTTCAAAATGCCCTGGCCGGCTCTAAAGGGTTAATTGAAAAGTACGAGGGAAATTTGATAAGTGCATTTTTTTAACAGAATGAATGAATCATCTTCTTCTTTCTTCACCTCCATTCTCTCTCTGTCTCTCTCTCTCTTCCACTCTTTCTTTCCTTTCTCTCCACCACTTTTCGTTATTTCCTCCCCATCTCTCTCTTTCTTTTATTTTTTCCTCTAACTATGTTCTCTTCAATCTACCTCTTCTCTCTCTAGTATTCTCTTTTTCTCTCATATTTTATCTCATACTCCATCCCCCCCGGCTTCTCTCTCTCTCTTTCTCTCTCTCTTGGAGCCTCTTCTAGCCCCACATAAATTATGTTCATCTCTAGTCTCTCTGTTTCTCTCTCTCTCTCTCTCTCTCTCTCTCTCTCTCTCTGCTTTTCAATACACAGTGATATATATTTCAAGTGTATGTTTCCAACCCATAACCATCATATAAATCATATCAAACACAAGGACGTTGTAATCATCCGGATTTTATTATGCTGTTAATCAAAGACCCAATGCCTTCTCTCCCTCTCTCTGTCTCTCTCTTTCTCTCTCTCTTCATCTCTCTATCTCTGTCCCTCTCTGTCGTTTTTTCATCCAGCTCTTTCTCTCTATCATTCATTTTTCTCCCTGTATCACTCACACACACTCGTACATCCACATATCCACTCTCTCACACACACAAACAAAACTACACACATACATATATCTCGCAGCCAGTCAAAATGAGACGTATGTCGAATTGTCACCATATCGGGATTTTAGTATCTTGTGAAAGCTTATTTCATACCCATTCAAATGGCGAAAAAAGTTTTAAGCTAGCTTTATTCTAGCCAGAGATATTGCAGTTTAAAAGAGACAAGGGGGGACCTCCAGCAATAACCGACATTCTGAGAAAATCGAGTTTGAATGAACATCGAACGCATAAATCTCATACCTACCTCACAAAAATCTGATTTTAATAAAGTAATATTTATAAATCGAGGGTAGGACCGATATTGCCTTGTTCAGAAATGAATGCACTTTCGATTTCTGCAATACAAAAAAAATCGATGTCTGATACCCCCCCTCCCCCCCCCCCTGATTGAAGAAGCATGCGACCGCACTGCTACCTTATGTCTTAGGCCACTTCATTTTCATTTTTGTTGTTCTTGTTGTTGTAGGTAGGAATAAAATGTGTGGTTATGTAGCTGTTATGTTGTTTGTGATTTTTCTGTTTGTTTCATTTGTTTTTTTGTTTGATTGTTTAAATTCTTGAAGATTGTTGACAAAGTGGAGTTTGGAATGGCATACTTTCCGCAGACATCCGACTTTTTCAGTAAACCTTCATCAACTTTTCAAATCAGTGTCCTTTAGAACTGCAGCAATAAACTTGTTCTCCTACATTTTCATGTTTAGTTTCGATGAATTCATCACTGACTGCAAGCCTAGATCTAAAATAGCTTTATAGTCAACTTAAAGCTCACAATTTTCAACATGAAACTGAAGGATACCTATCGATTTCTCAAAACTGGCTTTCAAGAAACACTGACAAGCACAACTGGTTTGACTAACCAAATGCCTGCAAGTGGAAGTGTGTATAGTGTATGATTGAAAAGACAAAGGCCAAGCCATCCTCTGATACGGTTTACGGTATACTGTGCCTTTCATCCTCCTAGGGGGTGATTATCTTGGCTGAATCCTCTGATACTGTGGTTGTGTGGCTATAAATAACGACGAAATCTTAATAGCCTCACACATGCACGTAACAGGTGACACTTTCTCACGGTACATTATACTCAACTGAGGCCACGAGCGACAGGTGAGGTGTGAAATGGGAGATGGTAGGTGCATGATTTCTACATGCTTGCACCTCAGGCCTTAACCTTCTTGTTTCATACCGCTGGACAGTACAGCACATTGCGGGTGCCGGGACTTGACACGCTCATGGACGATTTCTTTGTCGGGGCTTGTTATGTCATACTGCTGGGCAATACAACACATTGAGGGTATGGTACTTGATGCGCTCAGGGATGATTTGTTAGTCTGAGGGAACTGGTCCGGTACCTGAACTTGGTCTTGGTTATGCTTAATAATAAAGAAAAGTGCGATCGGGGAAATGAAAACCATTCGTTATAAGCATAGTTTTCGCAGCAGCCCATCGTTTTATTTCCTTGTAAGCATAAGAAATGACATAGAAAAAAAAACCATTCCCAAAGATTCTTTCTTAATAACGTAAGTTTCGTTTCAAGTGTTTTCTTAATAACCGTGCTAGAGTGTAGTTGGATCAGAAACAACTAAGCAAAATTAATAATATATAACGTTAATATTAGTAACAAGAAGCACTTATATAGCACATATCCCCATACAGTGGAGACTCCCCCATACAGTGGAGACTCTAAGCACTAAACAATCTATTATTACTTAGGCAAACCCAACATAAACACTTACATGCATTTTCAGCTTCCTAAGAAACATACAGCGCCGTTGTCTTTTAAGCCTTCAAATCATCAATCTCTGCCTATGGATGGCCTGTACACAATGAAACCACATATATGAAGAGCAAACTTAAGAACAAGTGCGTTCAACATTTACAGTCTTACATCTAGTTTCACAAATGTATCCTCGGGGGTTCCATTAACATGGAGAAAGGCTCTGTATAGGGTAGGAGCAATTTTCTCTGTCTCTTCCTTCTCCTGTCGACGTCTCTTGACTTCCTCTATGGTAGACCAGGTGGATGATTTGGATAAACTGTTGCCACATAGAGAAGAGAAGAAACAATGAACAATTCTGTTAGTCAGCTTGCTATTCTTTGATAGGTACAAGATGTAAGGAAAAAAAATCCAGTTTTTCTTGCTATGTCAAATATGAGTAACAGAAAATTCACATTTAATCATTGTGACAGTTTTTTCGGAAATGTTTGCCTCACCTGTTTCAAAAAACAGGAGTGAAACTGATTTTTTTTCCTTTTTTAAATGCTTGTCTTATATCACCTGTATTTCGCAAACAGGAGTGCAGGCTGAACAAATGGCTCATTATAATTACGATATGGGAAGCAACCAAGTGAAATCATTCAGGTGTCAAAGGCGGCTTTGCTGAGAAAATCAGATTATCCAGAGCACAAAAGAGTTGTAGCCAAATAAGTCTTTCATCACATACAGTGCACTCATTTTTCTTTCCACTGACCACCAATAAATCTATATCTGAAACATCTGAACTAGACTATTTCACCCGGTCCCAAAACACAGTCTTCAGTTATTTAAGGGTCAGGTTTCATTCAATTACCACCGATACATTATTTGTATGTAGTTTGTAGACATAAGAAACCAATCTGAGGACAAACCTTGTCACTTCAAATCAAAGAGACTGACCAAACTAACCTAAAATTTAACTCCAGTAAAAACATGTGGATGTAAAAGTGAAAAATAAATGAGTAAGCTTGAATGCAGATATCTTAATACCAAAGGGTCATGGATGACAAATTTTCTCACTGTATACTCATTTCTTTTTCCACCAATAACTCAACATGAAAAATCTGACATCTGATTCATTTGAAATGGTTACATTTGCTAAATTTAACGTATTTATCATTATCTGAGTAATCAAAACAATGAGAAGAGAATGCTGCAGGAATTTACATTTTGCACTGGTCAGGGTTAAAGTTCAGGAACCTGATATGCCATTCCTCCATGATTCCAAAGATGTAGCGAAAGACAGGGCCATGTAAACCTGAGGACAAACCAGATTAATAATGACAGCAGAGAAACATCACAGATTTCAATGCAAGACACTACCAATGACTAACTACACAAACACTACCAATGACTAAATATGCTGCATGCATAGCAGAAGATAAATGAAGATGGGATGCACAGCGACTCCATCCCTCTAAAAACGTTGACTGCTGACTCCAGAATCCCTCTTTGTCAATGTAATACCATACATATTTTTAAACAGTTGTATTTGAATAATATGGAAAGTCAAAAGGGCCTAGGCTGATTCTTGTAAGTTTTGCCCCTTTCACTTGAGACTGTTTATAATGATACCATTGTCCTGATGTCAGATAATTTCAAAATAAATTTCAGGGACAATGAAAGAATATATGAATGAGTGGATACATAATGCCACTTTTGTGGCCATTGAGCACAAACTTTTCCTCACTTAGAAAATAAAATGGCAATAGCATTCTTTTGTAGTTAGGAGAAGATATTTTGAAAGATACTGAGACCCATTCGAAAAGAACTTAGACTGTGCTCAGAGAACTGTAAATTTCATGAAGAATCCAGTATTGCAAGCAGCTCTTATGCCTTGAAAGAAAAATAAATATGATCCTATTAAAATAAACATGTATTTGAAGTAATTACATGTTTCAGCATGTTACAGCCAAGACGGTTGCACAAATAAAGATCTCAACCGTAAAGAAGAAGAGAAGATTGAAGGCAAATTCTTCAGCACAGATCTCTAACAGATTAAATGAGCTGGATACTTGATGTCAATCACTTATTTCACACAGTTGTCATATGTCTCCAGCTTCAGTTCCATAACTGACAAGGTCATAAGAGATTACTTTGCCTGGAAAAAGCATGAAAAATCAGTCTATCCAAAACTACTTTGCAAAGAGGAGCATTGCTAGCAATTGTACAAAACTTAGCACTGCACAATGAACAAGAGGGGGTGGGCATATCAGTTTCACAACAAGGCAATACATATTACTACAGAGCAACAGGTATTAGGAAAAATTCAAATGAAAGACCCACTGTATATACCAATGCTTGAATATACTGAGTCAAATCTGGCTTTTTTTGCTTTATATTGAGTCTGTTAAATCAGACCTACACTTAAGAGTGTGCCGCACCCTTCCCCCCCCCCACCCCCCAACCTCCTTCCATCTCAAAGTACAGTGTAATTAATGCCAGTTGTAAAATAACTATTTCAGAGCATCATGTTAGCATAATGATAACATTTCGATTAAAACATTGTGCTATTTTTCTGACTTTGTAGCCTACAAAGATGGCCAAGATGCCATGATAGGAATAGTTAAGAGATGGCACAAGTATATAACAAGCGGTCTGAACTGACCAAAAAATCAAATGCTTTCATATAATTGTAAGCTGCCTTGCACTGACAAGGGTGAAAAAGAACTTTTAAAGGATGAAAAGGACATGAAAAATAGCTCGTTTAATAATATGACAGTACTGACAAAAATAGAATTTTTACCTCCAGACACTAAAGTTTATGGAGATTGCCTAATCAGTGAGCCATTTTCTCATTTGAAAGGCAAGAACTTAACCGAAACTTTTCTATTATGACTCAGTCGTAACTATTTAATGTAGGAAATGTAAGTGAAGATTTCAGATTAACACCAGATGTTTTTTTGACAAAAGAAATTGAAATTTACCAATTTTTTATGGTTTGCTTTGACAAGAAACAGGTGAATTATGTAGTGATAGAGACTCATATTAAACTCATATAACCTGGCTCATATTAAAGACCAAGTTCTGAATTTTCACCATATATCTTACATATTTGTAACTAGTAGCATTACTAAGATATTCCCATTCAAAGTTAGCAGGGAAAAGTAAATTTTTACCACTGCCACAAAAAAATGGTCAGATATGTGCTCAGGCCTGACGATTAGCCATACTTGAGTAGATTTGGGGGACAGTGCATGAACCCGGAGAAATTCGATATGCCATTAACTGGAAGCTCAGCTCCAAATAAAAGTCAACCCTGACACTGCCGTGTATGAGATGATATGTCCCTTCACCCAGTGATATCAGTCGGATGTCAAGCGAGGCCTTCGTTGATTAAATCAAATTTTCCCCATCATGGGGTTACAGATTTCACTTTCAACAGAAGAGTCATAACTAAACAATATTTTTGCCAAGGCACATGTAAAATATACTCACTTTTCTTCCCCATGATATTTAATGACTCTAAACTTGGAAAATGTGACACCAAACGTAATTTACCTCGTCACACGCCAAATAAAACAGAATGGAAGAAGCATAGCTGCCTCTAAAATAACCACCACTACCTTTACGCTGTATGTCCAATACATTTCTGTGACGCGGGGAATAGTTGACTCGCCCCTGGTTTTCAACCATCAAATCTAGACGCCCTGACACTTTGCCATTTTTCCTCTTCAGTTTGGCTCCCATCTCCTATTGTGGGGGGGAGCGGGGGGGAAGAAACATTTCAATACATTTTAATCATTCCATTGTTTACCTTTGTGAATCTACACTTCAATTTTTTATGACATAAACAGATACATTGACCACAAATATGTCAAAGGACTGATCTGGTTAAAGTCTCCTAATTTCATACTTTGCTTTTGAAAAACTTCCCAGACAACATACAATATGGTCAAGAAGTCATCAACTTTATGACCTTTGGGTCCAAAATTTCATTTCTGGAACATAAAGGAATATCATTTAGAAAATATCTTGATGTGCCAGCAATCATTTCTACTAACAATTTCATCGACAAATCAGACAAAATTTACAATATCTATAATACAAGGACTGATCTGGTCAAATAATTATAGAAGAAAAAAAGATTCAGCTTGTACTATTTTTAACTTTCAAGACTGAAAATGAATCAATACTGCTATACAAATCTTGGTACCTCCATTGTATTTCCTACTGACACTTGAAATGTTCCACTAAGCAAGGCAGAGAAAACATTTTTCTTTTCTTTGGCTGCATATTACTGTGACAAATTTGGAGGTGTTCTTCCCTAAAAACTCTTCCTTCAAGCTTTTACTAATATTTCCTGATGATTCAAAATCAGATAACACAAAGACTGCCAAAAATTTGACTCTGGGTGAATGGACTTTAACTGATCTTCAGTAAAAAGTGACAGCACAATCATATAAACCGTCGAGACAACCTCCACCAGGAGGTTGAAAGATGTATATACAACGTAACACAATCATATATTTAAGTAAACAATGTTCACCTCATAATGGTAAATAAAACATCACAAAAACAGTAGCTAAAAACATCTTAGAAATTCAGATCTTGCTAGCAAACCTCTTCCCCCTACTCCTCTCAAAAAAATTTTTTTTAAAAATCGTTGCAATCCGAATGTTGTTTGGCATTGTCAATCATTTCCCTCATTTTTCTCTCATCACTGTCTTTTTTTTCTAGTCTTTTTTTTCTTTCTTATTATTTGCAATGTTTAAATAAGTATATACTACACACATGTACATACACACATATATGAATAATATTTCATCCAAATTCAGATCTGTCCATTTCAGACATATAACAGCTAGCAAATGATCTAAAATTCAATTATATCTTTCCCTTCCTTGTCAAATTTGTATCAGTTTATAAGGCAAGCTATTTTTGAGATGCTATAATACGCAATAAAACGTTGAGTATGGGTATGCCGTTTTCAAACTATATAATCAGAAAATAAGTTACATTATGTTCTATATTTAATAATCATAAAATAATTTGATCAGAACTAAAAATATCAGTATGATACATACTGTTATCCAACAATCAATAATTGCATTAATAAGTACATCAATTTGAAACAAAATCTTCACATAGAAAGACACAACAGCCATAATTTAAACCAAAAAAAATAGAGAAGTATACAGATAACCAGAAATGTCAAACCTGAAATGTTTGAAAAACTGAAATTGTCAATGAAAGACAGAACCTTAACTTTGTGTAGTAAGGGAAACAGCCATCTCGGATTTTTGAAAATCTCATCATATTCCAGGGAGTAATTGAACATGTACTCATAGGGGTCATTCTGAAAGTGCATAAAAGGTGCAGATCACTGACACTTATGCTATTTTTATAGGCCTAAAGCTGTAATTTAATAATGTAATTTAATAATTTAATATGTGCATTTGTGTCCAATCGGCTTTAGTCCAAGATCCATCTAAACAACCAGTGACCGCTCTCCCGTTCTCAAAATGGACACTGAAGAGGTGCAAACGCAATACACCTATCTCCTATCAGCCTGAGTCCTGTTTCATACTCTTTCATGTGCAATGTTATAGTGTTAGTTACTGTTAGTTCTTATTTTGGGAAAGCAACTGACATCATTGGATAACAAGACAGAGCCCAGACTGAGACAGAGCAAGTACACATGCACCCTGCCATTATTTTTAAGAATACAGTATACACAGTTAAAATAACCAGCATGTACTGAATTTTAAAAATGGTGGCAGCACTGTGTTCACACCATAACACAATGGCTAGATGTGAAAAAAAAAAAAAATGCACGGGTGGAACAGATTTGAAAAATTTGGAACTACAGTCGGGTTAACTAGAGAAAGTGCACAAATACAATGTCTCTGTCTCTCTGATGTGCCTCAGTCTCCAGGCTCTATCTATCTAATGACATCACTTACATCTCCAAAATAACATGCAAAGCTGATACAGAAGCAGACGGGAGGCGGATGAACTGTGTTTGCACACTAAAATTTTAATACAAGCTGAGTGTGGTGTGTAAAATCCATACACTACAGTTTTTGCTAAACAAAGACAAGGATGACAACATGCAAAACTTTCGGTCCCTCAGATTTCCTCCAGACAATGAAAAACAAAAACAAAAACAACATAATATGCTACTCTAACTTTCATGTAAGCTCCAAGCACTGAGCACATCACTGGCCTGAATGTATTTTCTACAAAACAAAAGTACACTTTCTTCCCCTCTCTTAAGGCCTCATGAAAATGGCATCCCACTTATTTCACCTGGTCACACAACGTTCAGTCTCTTGCTATGGTTTAAGAGATACTTTGCAAAATCCTTATGTGAAGTCTCAGCATTATTTTTTTCTTTCTCTTGATATCAAACACTCTTTTCATGAAATATTTGGAGACCACAGGGGAAAAATGATGATAGTCACAAAATACTAGTTTTATGTAAAGTGAATTTTAACATTTGAAAGTGTATGATTCTTGTTTAAAAAATATATCATTGTATTTTTTATTTATAGTATTACAATCGTCTTTCGACAGAGGCAGACAGAAGGCAGGAAACTTCAGTAGGAGGGCTACTGGGAGGGTAGATAACCACGAAAATTGTATTTTGTGACTACTGTGGTCTTCATTTGAAATCTGATACATTTCACCTGGTTAAGCAGGATTTATTCATTTGCTATAGTTCACAAAGATCCTTTGCAAGAATTTTATGAGGTCTTGCTGTACATTTTCTAGAAGGAAGCCAATTTTTTACTCACAAGTGTGGGTTATACTTAGTGTTATTGTCAAGGTCAGGGCTTTCCCGGAGATGTTTGAGTAATGTACTCCTACCTAATACGGCCCATTTCTTCAACGTAGACAACTGACGCAGTCTGTATTCTGCACTAGTGTCTAGTGCCACATATTAAAATTTCATTTAGATTGGCTGTCCTCTCCTTCTCCTGGAGTATCTTTTGTGAGCAAAATTACTGATGCTTGCTGAGGATGTATTACGTTACAATACCTGCTGGAAAAGAGCAGGTGATCAAAAAGAAAACACTATCAACTGTTTTATCTATGTGACAAAACTGCTCACTAAATAAACCTGGATGGACTGTTTTCTTTCTGACACAAAGTTAGAGGTCTGCCATAAACATAAATCCTCTCCTCCAGTCCATGTCAAACCATCAGAAAGTGATTATATCAACCCATATATGGGCAGATCTAGGTGTCATGCATTGAAGCTGTGTACATCACAGTATTACTATCAACCACCTTCCACTTCATTAATATTTAAGAAAACAAAACAATCAGCTGCATAATACCTCATTTGTACAACAAGCTACTGGAAAAAAAATAATGATAAATTCAATTAATTCATGTCTTATAAACTCTGTTTTTCTTTTATAATAAATCAGGTGGAAGAATAATAATTATTTAATTACTGAACTGATAATTATTATAACTATGTCTAAATCATATAAATCTTCAAATAAAGTAAAAGTATTTACTCTTTAAAATTCATCCATACAATATCTGACTTCTTATTTCTGAACTTGTTCCACATTTTTTTAAAGGGTGAAGGGGGGTGGGGGATGGAGTGGGGGGGGGGGAGGAGAGGACAATTTCTATCTGTTTAGATGTCATCTATTTCATATGTGCAATATTTAGGTGAAAAAATGATTTTAAGAGCATTTCCTACAATGCCGTCTGCCTAATCACACACGGACATCTAAAATTCCACAGTTTAGTCTCATATTTTATTTCATCATGGTCTTTTTAAGGCCACATCAAGAATAATTTTTGTTGTTGTAAAGTGCCTAAACAAAGCAATTGCAAGTAATGTGCTAAAAAAAGGGGGAGGAAAAAGAGAAAGGAACTTCTAATAAGCATGTAAAAACTTTTCATGCCAAAAATATAAGAAATGGTCCCAACAGTGTTGGTCGAAAACCTTCAGTTTCCGAATATAGCGAACTGGCCATTGTTGATTGGAGAGGATGGAATCAAATTCATTTTTATGATCATAATAGATACCATTGTCTGTTCTGGTGTACCACAGCAACTTTTCCTTCATGCCGAGATGAAAATAGTGGTATGCATTATAAAATAATCATCACTATCACCACCGCACTTGCAAAATTATAAGGAAGATAATGGTAAAAGTACTAATAAGAAGGATGAGCAGGTTGGCGATTACAAACGAAGGTAGGTAGGTGGATAGATACATAGGTTGGTAGGTATGTAAGTAATTGGTAGACAAGTTAAGATAGGTAAGGAGGTCAATCAGCAGGCAGGTTTGTAGATTAATAAGTAGGTAGGTAGGCAGATTATTAAGTATGTAGGTAGGCAGATAGTCAGGCATGTTGCAAGAGACAGGCAGAAAGACAGTAGGTAGGCAAGAAAAATGGGTAGGAGGCAGGTAGGCAGGCAGGCAGGCAGGTAGGCAGGCAGAGTTAATGGATAAGTAGACAAACTTGCCTTTAACTTTTCATCAAAATGTCAAAAAGAAATGAAGTCTATCTTAACTTTTTTCTATGAATAAAGGATTAATCAAAGCCTATTTGAATCTCTTTATGGATGTGGGAAAGAGCATCAACTCAACAGAAATTTCATGAATGCTACAACTGGCCAAAATTTTACTTCAGCAAGTAGAGACCCACCTAAATTTTTTCATATACATGCAGCATCTCTTCTGAAAGTTTCCAGGAATGAAATAGGCAAGCTGAGATTCATCTGAATTTGTCATGATTGGGGCAAAACTTGAATTTTGCCCAAACTTTTCCTGGGCAAATGTCAAGTGATCAGGTGAAATGAAGCTGACATCAAACATTTCATGTATGGGTTCATTGGTGTCAAGGGAAAGGAACATGCCTGCACTGTACTTCAATGAATAAAAATTATTTAGCTACGACTATTTTGAATCAAGATATCCATACTTGAAATTTAACCCTTGAAATGCCACACCAAATTGAAATCAAAACTTCAACTGAACCTTCGGAAATAACTTTATTTAATGGCAAGGAAGACCCTTGTTGTCAATGACTAACAGGGGGTCCTAGATTCTTTGCAGAGAAGACAGTCAAACATATGTTTCAAGAACCTAGCATCTGTAGAGATACTGCATGCAATACCAATATTCTTAACAAAATCATCTTGAATATCCAATTTGTTTGACTGCTTATGTGACAAATGGAAAAGTTTCAACCCATCTAAAACTTTTCATGACAATTTGGCATAACTGAAATCAGAAATTTGTGTGGGAAAGATCTGAAACTTACCTGAAATATTTCATCAAATGGACAAGCTAAAATTCATCTGACTGTTCAAAAGAGTGGGCAAAAAGCTGATCATGCCTGAAACTTTTCATGAGCAAATAGGAAAGTTCTGGCTCACCTAAAACTACTCATGACTGTTGGGCTAAATGGAGACATTAGAAATTCACAAGTAACAGAAAGAGCTGAAATTTACCTGAAACTTTTCATCCCAGTTATAAGGCAAGAAAGGATCTTCTTCTTCCGACCTCATATCATCCTTCACATAGAAGATCTCGCTGTTCAATATTGCCTGGAAAATATTTCATGACAGAAAATTAACTTGAAAAATAAACAATTTTTAAAAAAAACAGAAGTGCTTATTTTCAGTTTGGTAACAAGAAGAGAAAGGAAGTGCAAAAATGGGTGCTTGAATGTAACAGGGACAGTAAAAGAAACATGAAATAAAAGGGAAAAAAACACATATGTACACAAGAATGAAACAAACCAAAAAAAAAAAAAAAACAGGTGTCATAAAGTGGCATCAACAAAGATATTGATAATCTATATAAATCCTGGAAGAATTAGCACATTTCATACAGTAAACTGAATTTAAGTTTTTCCTCAAACTGTAAGCAAGCATTATCCATCCTTGACACTCAGAATAGTCCTACTCCCATTATTTTATTGCAGTGATGCCATGTCTAGAAGTGAAAAGCTTTTTCTGGACTATTTATATGGGGTTCCCCATTCTCCATATTTTCTCTGCATGCCCTGCAAACAGGTAAACTATAATGCAATATTTTGTGATGCCATCTGACAATACCTCAAAGAAAATGCATGAGCAAGGGGAAAGCAATCAAGTCAAATTCAACCATCTTATTGCTTATCTCTATCACATGAGTATGTCCAAAAACAGTCTCTCATGTGCAGGAAAGCATACTTGGTACATCCATGGCTGGCCCAATACCAATCACCCCTTCTCCCATTGTTCACACCAACATGCAGAATATTAGGCTATGCCACAAGCTGATTATTAGCTGATGAAGTATCATCATGAGCTGAAATCAGGTGTATAATTTGTTTTACATGTTACACTGAACAGCAGTCAATACTTCTAATTATTTATGGGAAAATGCAGGACAGGTGCCAATTGGCTAGTACACAGTGGGGAGAACTGAATGTAGGCAAAACTTAGCAGTGGACTAAGCCAGCAAGACTGATCATATCACTACTTTAGCACCGGACTACAAAACTGGCATAACATATTGGGGCTAATTGGTGTGAAATAAGTTTTCTCAATTAAAAACTGAGGTTTTCTAGTGCCAACAGCTTTAAAAACAATGCATTTTGGGGTATTTCAAAAAATCATTGAGGAAATACTATTCAGCCAATCTCAATTAAAACTGATTTTCTAGTGCCAACAGCTTTAAAAATAATGCAGTTTGGGAATTTCAAAAAATCATTCAGGAAATACTATTTAGCTAATGTAAATTAAATTTTCTATGCACTAAAAAAAATATATGAACTTTTAAGAAGGAATCTCGAGGATTTTTCTTAATGAATATTTCCGTTTTTATGACAATTTCTCAATATTAAGATTACGGCTTCTGAAAAAAAAAGAAGCCTGATTCTGAAAATCTCTTCAATCACTTCATGCTGTTTTTTACCACTATCCAAGTGAAACTTTTTAAAATACCATTTCTCAGCAGATTTTACCCTGAAATATGGAAAATAGCTAACTGCTGCCTTTTGTTAATACTGTCAATTAGGGTCCACAATGAAAACAACCCTTTAAATGCAGGATTCATTGCAAGTGAGTTAAATAAGAGTTTCCAACTTACGGTCATGCGGTCCTTGACATAACCAGTGATCTGAACACCAGGTAGTTTGTTCCAGTGAGTGTTATCGCCCAGGTAATGCGAGTAAACAATATAACCCAGACTGTTGTACAGGCCATCCCGATCCCTATATACCTCCATATAGTTGACCTTGTTATCTGTGGTGGCAATCTAACACAGATAAAATCAATCATTTTCAGCAAAAAGCAATCATTATCAGCCAAAACTAATCAATATCAAACCATCTGACACAGACAAGACTAATCATTTTGAACAAAATTCAGTCATTATCAGAGAAAATCAATCAGACATTCTGAAACAAAGACAATCAATCATAATGTCAAATGCCAATTCTGATCACAATCACACAATCTTATCTAATATGAAATCATAACATACTTCAATTCTGTATCAAACAAATACATTACATTATTTCAAGAACATACAGAACAGAAATTGATATGTTCTCAAAAAGAAATTCCTGTCACAGTTGATGAGAAATAATATGTATATTACCTTCACTTAACACACATACATGTATATAGACTTAAATCACTAGACAGCATCAGAACAAAGTAGATGCAAGAAATTTATTGACCATTATAGCTTGTAAACTTTGAAATGATACACTTTGGGCAAAAATTTCAACAACTTCCAGTGCATCAATTTCTGTGCAATCTTGTATGCTACTTTGTATTTGAAAAAAAACATTCACAGTCTATTTTTCTCAAAGTAAATCTATTTTTGTCCTTAATAAAAACAATATATATATATATATAACCTTTGAAATGGATTTCAAGAAAATATCATGTGGTTTACAGTAAACGACAAAAAAGAACATATTTATACATCTAAAGCTTTGCTTCAAAAGATAGCTCAAAGTGTTCATGCAGCTCATTTCTGAGTGCATTTAATTTAAACAGACCACAAAAATGGAAAATGTACGACAGGAAAGTAAAAATTATTACAAACACAATAACCAGATTATACTGCTATACTGTGTGCGGCATCATAATATAGATCTAGCTCGACAAATCTAGAAATATATTTTTAAAAATACGGTAACTCATAAATACCACAAACTGTGTATCAGACTGAACGTAAGGGCATCATCACAGACTTGTGAAAACTGAAATTTCTGTGTTCAGTAGATATGCTACAATTACAAAACATTCCGCAAACTGGGGCATTTTGCTTGAGACATTCCCTCCACTGCGAGCGATTAGCTCTTGGCAGTATACTAGTAATTTGCAAAAGTGCTATGGGTGGGTAGCGTTGTTTAAGAGGTTGGGGTTTTTTTTGTTTTTGTTTTTTTGTTTTGTTTTGTTTTGTTTTTGTTGTTGTTGTTGTTTTACATATATACATATGTATGTACATTATACATTCAATTGTCAGGCATTCTTCTTTGTCACAATCTGGATGTACAATGCTGTTTTCCGCAGAGTTTCTGTTGAGCTGTATGGGCAGCTCTGCAGTGTTGGATGCGCCAGTAGAAACTTATTGCGCAGTTGGCGTAACCAAGTGCACTCTAGGAGAACATGGTTAACTGTCTCTGAACAGTTACCACAGTGGCGGCAAAAGCACATACCCAGTTCTTAGCTGAAAGATAGTTGCATAGACTTTGCCCTCTAAAGCATTAATGGGATCTTTGGAGTTGTATCGCATCTGTGCCGCAAGTAAAACAAAGACTCTTGCCGCAAGTAAAAAAAAGACTCTTGGTCGAGTTGTCTCAATGATCCATCCATTTGGCTTTGGCACGCTCATTTAAACAGGCGCGGGCGCCTGGAAAGGTAACCGGAATGTTGGACTGTTCCTCTCTGGCGTTCTGTTTAGCAAGGGAGTCAACTGTTCGTTGCCCTTAATATCGATGTGGCCAGGGATCCATTGTTAATGTACCCTGATATGTAGTTCAGACTCAAGTTTTACAATCAATTGGTGAATGAGCTTGATCTCCTCAGTTTCCATGGTCCCATCCCAGGTGACCAGGCGTGGGATGGCTGTTAGGAATGTGATGGGAACTTACTTAGGCGACGTATTTTGGCTCTGTTGTGATCTAGTTTGTAATCATTGGCCAATCAATTGCTTTCCGAGACAAAGGATAATTTTTGCAGTCTTTGAGCCATAGTTTTCTTTATCACCTTTCTCATCAGATCACATTCTTCCAGCCTGGAAATCATCTCATTCTATGTGAGGATCACCTTTTCTCTACGAATGTCTAGAGGTTCAACATTCGTGGCCATCTCAAGAGCTTCTGTTGGCATACTTTTGAGGGCACCTGTTGCCAGTCTGAGAGCGCTGATTTGTACTCTGTGAAGTCTAGTTAACATTCTTTTGCTGGCAAGTGCATGTAAAGGCATGCTATAATCTACTAGGAGACGGACATACTCGACATATAGTTGTCGTAAGAGCTTTGCAGTTGCATCCCAGGTGGAGCCACCTAGCTTTTTTACCATATTTAGCCCAATTTTTATTTTATTTTCAAGTTCAGCAAGAAACTATTCTAGGATCAAATGGGAATCAAGTTTCACCCCAAGGTAAGTGGCACATTTCATTTCTTTAAGTTGGATGCCATTCATCTTCAGAGAGATTTTCTACTTTTTTATTGCTGAGCCATAGGAAATGAATAGTAGATTAAGCCCATCTCCTGGAAATTTCATGCGTCTATTTTTAGAAGGGGGGCTGATATCGAGCTGCACCCGCTTGCGTTCAATGATAGTGAACAGCAAAGAGTTAGTTTCGGGGTGAGGAACATTATGTTTTTGCAAGAATTCCTACTGAACAGAGGTGTCTCAGAGTAATATTAATTTTGGAGATACACACGTACATAGATCTAGATCTATAACCTATCTATGATTCTGACATCCCGTCCTCCCGCTTAACATTTGTCTCCCAGCACACTGAATCCAGACTAGGACTTAGATCTAAATTACATAAAATGTTTATTCGTACATTTGATATGCCTTGCTTTTTATGCATCTAGGTGATTTTTTTTTTAAATTCATCTGGACTAGACTAGATCGAGATCGAGATCTAGATGTAGTGAGATCTAAACTCTTGATCGGTTGATGAACTTTTTTGTAAACCAGCAGATCTAGATCTAGATCTGCTTTAATACGAGCTGAGATCAGCCATAAAATGTGAAATGAGCATAAAGAATTTGTATTATCGTTAGTTTTATATATTACGCATTTTCACAATAATCATGTTTGAGTTCAGTTAGCATGCTTTTCATTTCACCGTTTGAGCATTATGAAGTAAGCTTGTTTTGTTAGCTTTACGATACCAGAACTGGAGAAA
>JBCEWB010622691.1:0-28147 GCA_039654565.1 Peronia peronii
CTATCTATCTATCTATCTATCTATCTATCTATCTATCTATCTATCTATCTATCTATCATCTATCTGTCTGTCTGTCTGTCTGTCTGTCTGTCTGTCTATCTGTCTGCTTGCCTGTCTGTGTATCTGCTTGTCTGTCTATCTATCTACCTACCTACTTACCTACCAGTCTGTTGTCTACCTTTCTGTCTGTCTGCCTGGCTGCGCATCTGTTCACCTTTGTACTTATAGGCCTACCTGTTTATCTATCAGGTACTTTTTTCGATCTGGTTTTTTTTTTTTTTCTGTAATAATGTATTTCTGCACTGATATGACACAGTGGCGTAGACTGTTTAGCAACCTCGTTTTTGCTTTTGTCTCACCTGCCATGTATTTAGATCACATTTATCAGTTGAATATCTCATTGCCCACAGTCCAATCCAAGCAGGCCACCTGTTGTTTTTAAAGTTGCCATAGTTAAGTCCGCGTCTTCATTGATGGTTGTTTACTGCTAAGATACTTGTATCTGGAAATGTTATAGTAAAGACGTTGTTTTTGTGGAGATACCAGTTCCCACCATCCATGCCGATCGTGTGTCAATGCCTGGGTTTTAGTGAAACATTTGGCGAGTTCATTCAATGATATTATCAGCCTGTTTTTGTCCATGCTTTACTCATTCTCTTGTCAGTGCTACGCGGACTGTGTCTTGTTCAATAGTTTTTTTAAGGAGCCGTCCGGCCTATAATTAAACTTTTTGACATGGTCTTATCATTTGTTGTGACAACGTCCGAACACAGTTGTTCAATTGGAGTGAAACCAACAAGGAAAGAGGAGAGTGGGAAAGCCAAGGCAGCAATAGAGACCGTGCAGTGAAAAGTGGTCATGTGCTGACCCACCAGCCCAACCCACTGGCGTACCTTTGATATCTCGCAACTCGTAGCCAACCGTCCAAGGTGAAATATAGTCGTAATCCCAACACAAATAAACAAACTGGAAATTAGTAGATAATTTATAATTTATTGTCGTTTTTGTTCTCTCCCAGAAAATCTGCGGATTTTTTTAAATGACTTTTTTCAAGACCCAGGGTAAAACGTTTGGCAAGTCGATTCAATAATTTTGGCATCCCTTTTCACATCAACTTCTTACCCCTATTTCTTGCGAAGGTCTGGCAGGACTGTGTCTTACATGGGGACATTTAAGTTTAGGAGCCAAGCTACGAGACCATGAGAAAACAAAATAAAAAGAAAGCAGCCTAGCAGTTATCGACCTTCTTGCCACCGCCCAACATGAAATAAAAAGTCAAGTCCTCTATGGGGCTGAAAGAATTACTAAATTGCGATGCAATGAAGAAGATACATATAGAAGGGCAGCTGGGTGCGTGTGGGCTGAAAAGAAACGCCCCACAGCCGAGCTCGCTGCAGTGTGATTGGCAGTACGGTGTCTCCTACATATTGTCCAAAGGCCTAGTCAAGACAGCACTTCAGGGCACTGTAAATGAGACAAGAAGAAGAGAACGATAGAAGATTAAAGAAATAATAATATAATATCAGCGAGTGGACGGGAGCCAACTTTATAACAACCCAAACCCAGATTAGAAAACCGGCAGAGATGGAGAGAGTTCTCAAGACTAGCTTCCTTAGTAATTCCCAATGACCCGAAAGATTACGGGATCCGCGAGCTGGAGTATACGTGAATGCTGTCATGCACATAAATATGTATAGTCAGGACACACATAGATGTGCAGAATCAGGACCATAGGACGTAGGGTGGCCCGTGTTCTTGCACGTGAGTGCTTGACTGTGCTTAGTGTTACTCTTCAAGGTCAAGCTCTTCTGTTTGTCATTGTTGGCCTGGAGCAAAAGAGGAGTGGGGGGGGGGGGGACTAGAGTGAGTGAGTGGGTAGGTGGATGAGTGAATGAGTGAGTGGCAGAGGATGGGTGATCAAAAAGAACAGTGCGAGAAGAGTTAGGGTGAGATAGAGATGAAAGAGAAAGTAGTGATATAGTGTGTGTGAGAGAGAAACGGAGGAAAATTAGAACGAGAGTGAGTGATAGAATAAGAGGAAAAGAGCGCAAGAGTGAGCGGAGAGAAATTGAGAGAGAAGACGAGAAAATGTATGTGTCGTGGTTTGAGCGTCACTCTTAACCGACTTTTCTTCCAGCTGTTGGCAAAGGTCAGACCGGGAGAAATAAGAACAAAAGGCTGTAGCACTGTGCACAGGTTACATCAAGGCGCTCATGTGCAGGGTGCTCTAGTTCTATATACAAGTCAGCTCAGTTTGTAAGGCACAGTTTGCTCCCTGAGGAACCCAGTCTCTTTATACAAGTGTTAAGTGAAAGGATAGCAAGTGGGAAACAGCTGAGACATCGAAGAATATTTTCTGAATTAAAATTTCGAAGCTCGAAATGGTGAATTCAGCTCAACGATTAAGGCATATTGTGTTTCTAGAAGGCCTTATTTGTGCAGTTGCCAAATGTGAGGCTACCGGATTGAGACACTGATAAATGTTGAAAAAAACAAAAATAAACACCGAAAATAGTAACATTTTTTAAGACTGAAAACGAAGTAAATAATGGGATATATGCAGGTAATTATATTGAATATAATTTGGCTGTAATTAATATTAGATTCGTAAGTGTTCAAATATAATGCAGTGAGAGATGTGTAAATAATCCCCCGAAATGCAAATGCCAGAAGCATAGTAAAATTTGTCATCGCCGTTTTGCAGAGCACCCTTTAACAATGAGGGACAATGGTTTGGGATATGGTCCCCTCAACCCGCAACAGCCCTGGGTCAAATAATATGTCATCTGACACTCGACTTGGAATGACTTCAAAGAGGAAAGCTAAGAGCTTGTTGGGTGTTTTACCTGAGAAAATTTAGAGCACAGGCTTTCAATATTGACCAGTATTCAGTCAGTACAGTGATCTCATGATAAAGGTATGGAAATTTAAGTGTGTTTGAGGACAGCAATACGATCTTTAGTTTAAAAGCTGTTCCGGGTCTTTGAGAATTAAGAGCGGGCGCTGACAGGAGTACATGTTGGAGAACTGACCGTTGGCTAGAGTGAAAATGTACTATCTCAAGATGGTTTGGTTAATGAGCCTTTGTTTTTTTTATTTCTATTTTTTTTTCTTCTTCTTCATCTTATTCAGCCATCAAAGAAAGTTTCCTTAGTCAATTACAGATGGTGTAACGCATTGTAGAGAAGAGGAAAATCACTTTAGCTTCTGTTATTCGAAATGTGTGACAAAAAATTCTTTTAAACAAAATCATCACGATGAGGAAAAAATAATTTCATTGCATCGAGAATTTTTCCACAATTTTGCCTCACTGATGTGTCAAATAACAAAAGAAAAAAAATTATGTTTTTCCCTTCTTTACAGTTATGCTTGTCATACATCGCCTGTACTTGGCAAAGAAGAGTAATTTGGCTGACGGTCGAGATACCTCATTAAATGTATTATCTGTGAGCTAGGGTTATTCAACCACAAGTTTCATACTTGCGAAGATCACTGTTTGTCCGCATAGCCAACAACACCTTGGTAACGATATGCGTAAGTTTACGCTGACATCATTACAGAAGAGCTCCAGGATCGTTTGCTGTTGTTGAAGGAGGGAGAGGCAGTCAAGTATGCATGGGCTATCCAGCATGAAAACGTCACCAAGGCATTGACCTTTCGCTGGGTGCCTGACCCCTCGTGCTGATCTCGCACGATGTTTGCAAACAGAGATATTATGCAGGAGAGGACACTCGGCCAGCAGGGCAAAGAGAGGTAATTACTGTCTCTCAGCCTGGCTTTCCGCCATCTTTGGGCCAAAAGTGGCCACCCAGGGCGATAGCCAAATAACGATAGCAAGGACTAAGTCCGCTATGGACGATGAGTTATAGTCAAAAAGAGGATAAAAATGAAGCAGCGGGTGTCGACTTTTTATGGCACGCAAAGATAGAACGTTACCATTGCGTCTAATTCATTGTCTTGCTTAGTGTTAGGCTAAAGATGAGCTAGAATTTGCAACAACGTTTTGAACAAGATTGAATTTATACTGAATTTAGCGATTAATGGTACGACATGGCTGTCCACCGGTGGCAATCGACTGATAGTAAATGCCCTGATGATTAGTATTGGTGTTCTACTGTGTTTGTAAGTGTGGATATTAATTTAGTTTTTTGGGTATTCATCTTATTAGTGGCAGATAGAGGTTCGAATTTTAGTCACGTCTCTGCATCTGACAGTTTGATCTAGCCCCCATGAGGCCTGTCCCCTAGGACACAAGTGGCAATATAGAATTCATGTAGCCCCTAGCGAGCAACCGATACATCGGTGAGCAAGACTACATCGCATTATGATAAAGTTAAGCCTTGTATTTATTGACCAATCATAACAGTCGATTTCATTTACTTCAAAAGTAATGCAACAGATATAGACTTAACTCGCCTAAGAGCACAGGCAAAATAGTCACGGCATTTTCTGGAACTTAGGGTTCAGTAGGTTAATCTTTCCGAAATTTATTTGCCATCTGCCCACCCTTCGCTCATGTCCGTAGATAGAACATATTTGATAGTGCCATTATCATGATTGGAGATGTTATGAAGAAAATGATGACAACGATGATGGTTTGTAGTAATAATAAAGATGATGGTGTTTAGGTGGTGCAGATTGGTAGAGTTTTTCCAGAACTGGATGATATACGAATTAATGTATGATAGGTAGGATTGCCTCTGTCGATTTGTTTGCAACAGTACTTTAGCGTCTGAGATAGGAGGTGGTTTCCCCTCTGCCGCTAGTGTTCATTACACAGTTTGTTATTACGTATTTAACCTTTCAATCCTCAGAAAGTGGGATTCTCTCGGATTTTAGTGCATGGGAAGAAATTTGGACCTCGTACTGCTCGTCAGTTTTTCATCAAATTTTTTAACTAACTGCCAAGGGTTCTTTCAACTGCATAACGTACACACAGGATTTCCAAAATATATTCACCCTTATCAGAGAAGACTTGACGTCAGGTTTCTCCATACCGGAAGCCAGGAAACTGCTAAGTCACTGAAAAAGAAAACGGCAAGCAGTTTTTTAATCTCTCATATGCCCCGATAGGATTCGATCCTGTGACGTTTTCGACTGATAGCAGAGCCTAAATTGTCAGTCATAGCGCTGCGCTACAGCATATAATTTATCTTGTTCCTAAGATTCTTTTCGGAAGAAGCGCATACGTGTCCTCATGACATGGTCTGTAATGAAAACCGGAATATTATCAGCAGTACAGAATAAGCATGTTTTTTTTTCCCATAAAATTTAATGTAGTTTCAGACATGATAATTATGTAGGCGGGGTTATTACCTAGCCATTGCGTACAGACAAATTAATGGAGAGGACTATTCAAGCTCTAGGGAAATGCTGTAATGGGGATTTTTACACATTTTTGTTGTTGTTGTTAACCAACTCTACTACTTCCTTTTGCCAGACACAAGGAATGTTGAACAAGCACAGTAAAGACGCTAAAAACATCACCTTCGAGCTCTTTGCTGGAAACATACATCATGAAAAATATCGAAAAATTCATAGTGTAGGGAAAATGTTTTCTTATTACGGTAACGGAATAATTTCATCAATTTATTGTTTTTTTAAATCCTTTTTTGTTTTCTTTCTTTCTTTTCTTTCTTTCTTTTTTCGTTCTTTCTTTCTTTCTTTTGTTCTTTATCTATTTATTATTTATTTAGTTAGTTAGTAAGTTAGTTATGATTAACCTTTAAAGTGGCACGGATAGTTTATTGTTTTTTGTTGGTGTTTATTTTTTAACTACTTATTCAACACCCGTGTCTGGCAAAGGGAAATGATATGGCTGGCCAGAAACACTCGCCATTGACGTGACACCCCGGGGGTTGAGGTAATGCAGGTAAACGTTCCAGCTGTCGGGTTGCCGAAAAGCTTACGACCTGGTTGTATCAACGCTTCCTTCCGGTGCTGTATTCGTAAAGGACGTGCATATCAGTTCAGGTGGGAGTTAGTGCTCGAAAGTTCAGGAGTCGGATGCAGGTGGTCGATAGGAGTGAAGTAGTCGTGTGATCTGGAGAAATTCGGAGATGGTTGGAGAGATTAAGAGGGATGCTGGTCATAGATGAAAGGAATCATGATAATGATATACATAATTGAGAAAGGCAATCAAATAGGACATAAGAATGATGAATGGCGATGTGAAAACAAAGGCAAAACTACAAGCGAAATTACAAAGAATTGTTGTTTTTTTTAAATCTGTAAAAACAGAAATGGCGGCCAGGTTAAGAACTACAACATTGAAGATAGTCAATATATACTTGGTTCATTATATGATTTTAAAACTTTGGTAATCTCAAACATTGAAGATGGTTCAAATTTCATAAAGGGAAAATGGGTTTTCTGATATTTTTTCTGAAATTTTCGATTTTTCTCTGATTTCACAAATGAGCGAGCGATGTATTACGCATGGAGGAAGTTTCTTCTTCTTCTTCTTTTCCCCTCTCTATTTCAATCAAAGAAATATCCACATTAAATACATGGGAATATAAGGAATTATTCAGGATGGAAATTGTTAATCCACGTTTTCTTGAAACGTATCTGGTATGGGATAACCCTATACTTCCGGTTGTCACGTCGGAATAGCAAATTCCATTGAGAAAATTGACAGAACCTGGAAGGATTTTTAAAAGTGGTCGAGCATGAAAGATGAGGGCTGAGATGGAAGGATTAAAAAAAGTGATCAAGCTTGAAACATGAGGGCTGAGAACAATCATCTGATCCACGAGTTTGCTTTTCAACCTGTGTAACTTATCGGAAGCAACATCCCGACCCGCCATGGGTGACCTTCTCTGGCGAACTTATACCATTGATGTACTTAACTAACTTTAGTACATCAAATCAATGGCATATATCATGCGTTCAATGGCTTATATCATACGTTCGTCCAATGTTTATGTTTTTTTTCACGCCCCAACCATTCGGCATGTCATAAACAGTGTGGGCGCTTTTGTGCGGCCGCGTAGTCTGAACATGTGCCTCAGAATGGTGAAGAGCTATAGACGAAAAGACTTGAATACTCGGGGTTTCTGACAAAACGCGGGAAATCAGGCTTGATGCGATTTTAAATCATGGATTGGACCTTGCTATCAGTAATGACGACATGTAGCTTACTACTTCAAAAACTGTATAGAAAACTTTAATCAGAATTTTAAGTTCAACTCGATTACATGTATTACAATAATAAAAATAATAATATGGGTTGATTTAGAGAATGAATAAAATAATAAAAAACGCCAATACGTTATATTCTGTCATATATCTCTGTTATATTCTAATTCTATGTAAAAAAAAGACGGGGAAGAGGGAAGAGGTCGTTTTCTAAACGGTCAAAAGTTGTAGAACAGCAAACACGATTTGGTTGAGAAGAACAAAAAATTGTAATGCGTTAGAACTGATTTCGTCCTTTTGCCAGCTGTCTCTAGGTTAGAATAATGACACCCACTAAGGCGTTCTATAACACCAGTGTTTGATTTCTTAGCGGCCAGTCAAGATTGTAGGAGGGCGATATTGCTAGAGAAGAGTCGGATGAGGGAAAAAGAGAAGAGATAGAAATGACTACTCTTTTATTAGCATTCTATCCATTTTCTGTAGTTTATCTTACCGCATTCCCTTTCTCCGCCTCTTTCTTTTTCTCTTTCTTTCCTCTCCTCTCTTTCCCCCCCCCCCTCTCTCTCTCTCTTTCTCTTTCTCTCTCTCTCCCCTATTTTTTTACTCGCCTGATTTTCTGCATTTTGCCAGTCAACAGCGAACTCTGGACTATGCGTTAGATATAGCACTTGTCCACCGTAAGACACGGGCGTTTGGTTCCATTAGCGACCAGCCACAGTGTAGATTTTCCATAATAACGATGGCATCGCACGGCATTTTGTCAACCAACAGCTCTAGGTGAGGTGTTAGAAATGACACCTCTCAGCCTTTGAGGCATCGGTATTTGATGCCTTCAGCGAAAAGCCAAGATTTAGATTCCACCGATGGCATAGCTCATAGTCCTCCATAACCAGCTAGATTTTTATCTCAGAGAACCACGCAGTACGCCTGTCGGGCATGTACCTGACCTGAAGATCTGACATGGCGATTTGCTTGCCAAAGACTTTAACCCATCGGTTAATGACATTGCCGGCCAATGTTTAGTATCGGTGTAAAATGTTGGCTTGATATATCGGCATCACATAAAAAACTAATTTCACCCTTTCAGATATTTATGGTGATGTAGCTGGCTTATGACATAGCCAAACTTCGTTTATTATCGATGTAAAATGTGGATTTGTCCTATGGGCGAATCCTTAAGAAAAGAAACAATAAAATAAAATGTTTCCATTAGATTTGACTGATTTAGATATTATGGTGGAGCAGCAGGAGTGTGGCATATTCAGCTTCTGTTTAATGTTGTATAAAGAGTTAATGTGTGTTACACCGGCAAGGAATAAAGTGATGTCTTCATTATTTTGATGACGACATTGTGACATACCCAGCCAATGTTTGATATATTGTAATGGATGGTTGTTATTTCACTCATGTCCCCAAAACCACGAACGAAATGATGCCTTCCTTTGATTTAACATACAGATATTGTGATTCTAACACCATTGTGATATATTCTGTTTAATAGATGGCCCGTAAAGAGTGGGTTTGTTATACAATATTGACTAATCCCAGGAACCATGAATAAAACAATGTCTTCGTTTGGTTTTACTCATTCAATATATATCTGGATATTATACCTTAAACTATTATATTCTGTTTGCACCACTTGCTCTCGGGGAAAAAATAAACTACACAGTCGGTCTATCAGTTACAGTTCTAGCGTATTTTGAATTCTCACTGTAAACTCATGCTATCTATGTCGATAGCTTCCGTAAATACAGTTGTATGTGTAAATGGGTAAATGGAAAGGTTAAGAGAAGAAAAAATATATATCTAAAATATATATCTTCACGAGAGTGGACACTTCTCGTGTATGTTTGTATGTGTGAAGTCCCACTACCATACAGACTCCCTCCTTTTCCCGTCCTCTTCCCTTCCAGCTTTGCCCAGGGGCAGCCCAAGGTGGCAAAGGTCGCACCTGACCATCGCCATCCCTGGCTTTAGTACGCGTTGTGGTTGAGAATGTCAGAAGTTACCAAAGGTCGTACCAGGCCCGTTAGAAGGGCAGACGGGCAGGCTGGCAAAAGTCAGGGAGAGACAGAAGCTAGGAGAGAGATCGTGGAGATCAAACACCTAGCACGCCTAGATGATGCATGACATATACAACATAGGATTAAGACCTACATTTATATTGAACCTCTGCTCGCCGAAACGTAAACTCAGTCACCTATTTTATTTATAGTACATCAGTGGTCTTATAACTTAGGGGTTTTGAATGAGGCACAGGTCCTGTTTTGTCTCAAGTGTCATCTCGTTCTCCTTCCGAAGTGTGTGTGTGTGTGGGGTGGTGGTGGTGGTTGGGGGGGGGGGGGCTGGAGGAAAGATAAGAGAAACGAGTTACCTCCTTTCGTTTCAGTTCCGTTCTTCCGTCCTTTTTTTTTTAAATTACATCATTCTTTCCTTCTTATCCCTCTTTTCTCAGGACGATTTCAGCTATACGTCGCCATTGCCACTGGTGACGTGGAGTTTCAAAAAGAGTCATTTTGTTACCGGGTTCATCTGCGCGAAGTGGTGGCGATGTACCACGGAAGAGGAGGAAACCGCTTGGGGGAAGAGGGGTTAGGGAGGGGGGTGGGAGGGTAGCCTGGAGGTGATGGACCACGAGATTGAGAGTCATACGCATTTTACACGCAGGCCAACAGTGAAACCAAAAGAAACATGCGCAGGCGAGATCAACGAAGATTAATAGTGGTCAAAGATCTTCTTTTCATTCGCTGTCCTCTAGTAATAGAGATTGCAGAACTACACCGTGATTTTCTCGGAACTCAACTTTTCATGAGGGAAAAGTGTTTAGTCAAAGAATATTAGAAACCAGCAAATCGTACCGGTCGGTTTGATGTGCTGTCAACTCTAGGAACAACTTGACCAACCGTCTTTTCCCTGACACCTACTATTTCGAGAAAATGGCGATTTAGCTTGCGATCCCCATTTTAAGCAAACAGTGAGCAAAACGGTTGCCGAGAATAAAGTGATGTAACAGGATATCTTTTCTTGTTGTGGAAAGATGTTGTTGTTGGAAGGGAATCATTGAAATGTGATGGCAAAAGGCGTTTTGATACATTAGAGTCTACTAGTCCTCCATACAGGTAGATATAATGTAGAAGTCTAAGGTGGTGCAATTGGAAACAGAAGAGAGGGCCAGAAGTAAGAGAGAGGGGGGGGGGGAGAGAGAGAGAGAGAGAGAGAACGTGAGTGCCAGGGTAGGTACACGATCCGGGCTTACCGTGAGCTCCCTTGACACCTTCTCCCCCCCCCCTTTTTTTTTATTGTTTATCCCTTTATTTCTCTCTCTCTCTCCCTTTCTCTCTCTCTCTCTCATTTACTCACACACATGCGACCCGATGTTCATCTTCCTAATAGCCCTCCTCCAAGCAGCTAATGATGCTAGGGATTCCCTGTCCCTCTCTCAACCCCTTCTTACCTGTCCCTAGCCCTACTGTGCACAGCCAGACGGAGCTTAGCTATTGGAGGAGGATGAGTAGAGAGCCAGAAGTCTTTGTGTGAGCTGTTGGAAAGAGTGAATAGGTTTGTTAGGGAGCGGGGAAGAGGGAGAGGACGGAGGAGGGGGGATGAGAGGGAAAGAGGTATTTGGATCTATCCGTCTCTCAGTCTGTCTATCTCTTCATCTAGCTGCTTGTATCCTGTCCATCTATCTATCTGTCTAGCTACATGTCTGTCTGTCAGGCTGTCGGTTTATCTGTCTGCTTATTTGTCTGTCTGTCTGTGTGATTGAGTGAGAGTGGAAAGGGAGGGTGTGATCAGTGAAGTGAAAGTGTTAGTTAGGACCTTGAGATGGGGAGAGGGGTGGAAAGAAGCAGAATGTACATCGTACAGGAGCGAAAATGACAGATAAAACTTGAAAACCGCCCAATACCTGTTGGAAAAAATTTATGTTATTTGTTTGTTGTTGGCTTCCCTGTGAGATGAGCTGCCCTTCCCTTCCTCCTCTCCTTCCTCCTCTCCCTTCTTTCCCCTTTCCTTCCCTTTTCCATCCAGCTTCCAGATATTGAACTGCTGGAATCTGTCTCTTTTCCCACATTTGCACCTGTAAAACGAAACATCAAACGAGACGAATCCGAAAATGAGTTGCTAATGGCTGCGCCCCAGTTCTACTATTAAAGATTGTCAGCAGCAAGTTAGAGTTTTTGGGGTTTTTTTTTTTTTTTTTCATCACTGTGTTTTGTCCTGCTGTCGGTGATAGCTGTCCACCTGTTGCCTTCTGAGTGAGATTTGAACCAGCTTTTTCAATGGCTCATTTGTTCGATGGCTTCTTAGCTTGGGTTTAGCCTTCACGGATAAGGGAGAAAATATTCAGATTTCGTCCAGTCCGCGTTACGCATGTTAAAGAAGTTCTACATTAAAAAGCGGATGGATAGTAAACGGCAACGCGGCTGACCAGGCAATTTTTTTTTGAAAGGGGGGGGGGGGGCAGGGGGAAAGGGCGACTCTGGATTTCATCTGACCAAACTAGGCACGCAGTTAAAATCGAGGTAATTGTACTCTCAAGATTGAAATGCTGCGTGCATAACAACTTTGCAAAATCGTTTCACAAGCTGGGAACTTTGTCGTGGAGCAATGCCGATACTGGAACAGTGTTGCCGTAGGCCGCTGATGTTTACAGTAATTATAATGGAGACAGTAATTAAGTTTTTCTTCCCTGTGTTTATGTAGCAATGAGGGGCTTACATTTGTAGTGCAGGTGTAGAAGGGTCTGGCTAGGGGCGCTTACTACAGAGAACGCAGGCTCAGGGCCTCATGTTTTTTACTCATGTTTTTCCTGTATTCATCTTTCTGATGTTCTTTCTCTTTATCGGCCTGTCTATCCATCCGTCCGTCCGTTCTCCCATCCATCCAACCATCCATCCATCCATTTATCCATCCATTCATCCACCTGTATGTCTATCTGTTTCCCTGTCTGCCTACCTGCTTGCCTGTCTTTTGTTCGATCCATCAATATCTGCCTCAGTATTGTCTATCTGCTGTCTCCTGTCTATTTATCTATCTCATCATTATATGTATCTTTCAGTTCAAATTTATCTTTTTTTTTTTCACTCTCTCTATCAGTCTGTCTGTCTTGTCTCTCGATTATTGTCTGCCTATGATCCCTACCGTAGTCTCAGCGCATGTTCCTCCGTTTCCTAAATTGTTGGACCGGGGAACTTTTCAACTTGAAGCTTACCACTAATAGGGCAAAAATTAGAGAAAATACAAAATGAAAAAGAAAACAGCAGAAGAACTATTACAGAGTGGTGGGAAGATAGATAAGGCTTAGGAAGAGCCAACAGGTATAGCCAAATCTTGCCGAGCCTAGGTGAGTATCTGCTTCCCTCGCCCTACTCGAACTGCTGGTCTGGCTTTTCAAATTGAACCAGCCAATCCAATGGCGGGGATGTCTGTAACTGTGTGCCTGATGTAGGTATGGGAAGAAGGAGGGGGGCGGGGGAAGGGAGAGAAGGTTGTTTGTTTGTTTGTGTTTGGGTTTAGATACATCAGCACGATTATGGCTTTATTGTGCCAAACACGGTAAGATACGTTTACACGTCAAGAAGAAGAAGACAGGAAAGAAAGCGGGACAGAAGACAGGAGCAAGGAGAGAGAGAAGAGATTTCTCCCCTGGAATGTCAAGGATGGCACTCCATGAGAGACACCCCACCGATGGCGGGCTTACACCGCCTGCAGGTGGGAGCAGAGAACCTACTTATAAACCCCGCGCCCCTGCGGGGTGAAGGGATGGTTAGCGGGAGCCTTGTATTTTTGCTTTGAGGAGGAAGATGAGAAGCCAGTAAGACTCGTGAAGGATGTGTGTATGAGTGTGTGCGTGCGTGTGGATGGGAGAAATAATGATACTAATAGTAGTAATAAATTGTAGCGATAATTGTAGTAATAATGTGTATAATTATAAAAATAGTAATGATGGTAACAACGACATGACCAACAACAACAGTAATAGCAGTGTGGTTTTCATTCCAGGGACTTCACGAAGGCCCAGACACTCAACCTGTGGCTAATAACTCTATCAAAAATATTCAAATTTTGTCAGTGTCCTCTTAAAGTTGACATTGGATCTGTGATGTTTTTCTTTTTTTTTTTTTCCATTCAATCCTTTTTTGTTTTGTTATCAATCTCATTCACTCTCTCTTTTCTTTCTCTCTCTCTCTCTCTCTCTCTCGCTCTCTCTCTTTCTGTCATATGAACGTGGCCCTCGCCCGGTCATCCAACTGTACTCCTCACACTCACTGCTCTGTCTCTCTCACACCCGCTCTCATTCTGTCCCATGTCTTATTCCCTTCTAATAGTCGGTGAAAATATTATCTTCTTTTAGCCACAACTCATTTGCTTCCACCATTAACAGATGTCTCCCAACCAGTCAAAATGAGTTGCATGTCGATTTCCATCCACTTGAGTTTTTGCTATCATGTAAAACCTCAATTCGCACACTTTCATGTGTTGCAAATTTTTTTAGCCACTTTGAGTGTACCAGAGATATTATAGATTTAAGAGTACCTATAGTACCAGCTAAAAACTGGAAAAAAAAAATGGTAACAATACGCAGTTTAGCATACAATTCTATATATGTATTCAGCTCACAACATCCTGATATATTTATAATCTGCCCATAAATAATATTTTCTTCTTCAGAAATGAGTGTTCTATCAATATATAAAACAGCCATATCAGGCCACCTTCGTCACATTCAGCCTCCATTTTATGTGTTCCAGTCCAGCAACTTATGACTCATTCTCACTGGCCTATGTTTTTAGTCTGTACCTAGGGAATGATACTTGATTTCTATTTGTCTTTGATTTCTGTTTGTGCATTCACAGAATGGGACATCTGGGTTTTTTTTGTTTTTTTTTAAATTTTAAAATGTGTGTTAACAGAGTATGAAGTCTGAATTTTTTTTTTTTTATTGTCTTTGTGTTTGCAGGATGTGAAGCTCAGCCAGATGTCAACCTGTCTGCCCGCAAGTATGGCATCAAGCTGTTTGTGCCTGAACCAGAGGGCATGTCTGAAATCTGTCTTAGATTCGAGATGGTAAGTGTCTGCCATCCCATTTATCAGTTTATTTTTCTATTTCAGAGTAATATATATATGGATGCACCATGACACCTAGCTGAATTTCCCCATTGAAAAACAAAGCATCTGTTAGAAGTTGTAATGAACCGGGCATCCCTTTCTGAAAGTTTATTTTTGCATCTTAATTCAGATCATTTAGAAAAAAATTTTAAAAAACGTTCTCTTTCTCTCCTTTGTGGGGGGGGATTTAGGGTTTTTATTTAACAGGGCGGCGCAATTAATTATGGAATTATAGTTACATTGTTCCTCTCTCTTTTGCAGACTCACACATGTTCACATGGAATGAACACTTCCTCCTCTCCCTCATACCTCTGATGCTCCTTTCTTTAATGCTTTTGCTCATACTGATATCATTCATTAGAAAGTGCAAAGCATAGTCCCATTGTAATTTTATGGTTGAGGGCAGTAACAAGTATTAATACAGTCTAGTAATAAGAATAATATGGTATAAAATGTAGTAGGATATAAATATTATGAGAGACATAATAAATGTGTCATCCACTATGAACGGAAATTTACCTAGAAGATATAAGTCACCAGAGAAACTGTAGCAAATGTTGTGTTGCTTGTGTTCTGTAACAGGAAGAGCAATACTGCCGCTGGATGGCAGCTTGCAAATTGGCTTCTAAAGGCAAGACTATGGCCGACAGTTCATACGAGGCTGAGGTCCAGGCACTTCAGTCCTTCTTAGGCATGCAGCATCCTGTAGTCTCACCGACCCACAACACCAGCACCTCGCCATCCACACCCAACCAGGCAGACATCCAGCCTGAGGATTATGTGGCATCCAGGTTTTTCAGGAAACTTAAAGCTAAATCGGTGAGTGTGAAAGTCAAAATGTTACCAACCAGATGAAATGAGTCGGTTGTCAAGGATTGGATAGAATCCGCTGTATCAAAGCTGCAACAGTGTAAAACACACTCATTTGCATTTTCCATTCACGCTAATAACTCTATATATATGATCAGTTTGACCCCTGACTCATTTCGCCTGTCACATCACATATGTCCAAAGAAATGGCAACTATTTGTTCTTCACAGGAAACTTCGCCAATATGTTCTGGCCCCAGAGGAACAAATCAGAAGAATGTGATCATCAGCATCAAGTTTCAGTGGAGCATGGGTCCTCTGCAAATGATCTCTAAGCTACTCTGTACTAGGCTGTCCTTTTGATTTTGCACCAGTCAGTCATACCTTGTCTGTCCCAGCCTCAGCCTTGACTCCAAACATTCCTTGATCTGTCTCTGGTCTAACCCTCTGTGGATTCCATCTCAGACTTCTCTTGACAATTCTCTTGTGCAACTTTCTCGGGTTTGATCAAATCCATTACCACTCATTCCCACCCCCCCCCCCCTTACATTGATGACACTATTCTTCTGTAACACTTGGTCATGAAAGTTTTCCTGCATCAGTTGATGGCACAGATGGGTCATAGATTATTAATATTTCCAACCAGATAAATTGCATCTATTTTGCTTTTCATTGACACCTGTAAATGTATATTTGAACATTTTGAATTCAGACACATGTCATTTGAATGACCATCAAAAGTCCTCTGATCTTTCAAACATAGCTGAATATAGGAACAATTATGAGAAAATTATTTTCTCTCTCATTTTTTATTGTTGATGGCATCTGATGATGTGTTTATGTCATACGTGGGAATGTGTTTGAGATTCATTAGATGAAGGATAGTTCTCAGACACAGTTGTTGTTGTTTTTTTAACTGAAACAGAAAAGTAAAGACAACAGCTGATGTTTTCATTATGTTTCTTTCTCTGTTTATGCTCTTATTCATCATATCCTGTATTCAGTGTATCTAGAATCAAATGTTTCATATGCACATCATGACAAACAATGCCTGTTTGCAGCTTGTGACGAGAATAATGGAAGCCCACTCCAGTGTTCAAGAGATGTCGCTGATGGAAGCTAAACTGGCATACATCAAAGCCTGGCAGTCGCTACCAGAGTACGGCATCACATACTTTCGTATCAAGATGTCCAATGGCAAGAAAGAGGTAGGAGAAGAGATGACTGAGACCATGAATGGTGGAAAAAAAAAAAATCAGCCTTAATAAAAAAGATCAGTGCTTTGTGAAGGGTGTCATTTTTGACCATAACAAATCCAGTGAGATTCACTGTCCCAACATTGGATAAGCATGGGATGGCATTGACAGTTTTGCATCAAAGAACTTCAGAAACAGTTTGAAACCTTTTACAAAAAATGGATATAGCATTTGCAGAAGACTTGTAAGCGAAGAAGATCCCAATAGTTCATATTTAGAAAGCAAGGTTTTGATAAACAATCGGAAAGGGAAAGGCTCTGATTTCAGTGTGTCAGTAAATCTTAATAGCACACGTTTATTCATGATAACAATTTCGTTTAGTTACCTTGATATTGGTGTTCTGAGTCCCCCACTGCTCACTTGATAGTAGTGAACTCTTCACTTAGTTATCACTAAAGGATGTCACATTACAGAGGCACTCTATTTATTGTTACATTGTAGGGTGTTATGTGCTCATACAGTTACTACACTATGGACCACTGTTGTGTAGTTTGTTGAAGTAACAGCAGTAGGTGGGGGAAAGGAGAAAGGAGAAAGATGGAGTTAGTTTCCATGAACTGAAAAAACCCAATATTTTGTGCCATTCTTTACAATCCATGTTCAGCCAGCATATGGTTAAGTCTGCACTCAGGGGCAGATTCTGAATGAGTTCATTAAAGTCTTGATATGGGAACTCCTAAAGTGGGGATAGCATTTCCGATGCTCATGTTGAATTGTCCTGTGTTTTCAGGAGCTGATGGGCGTTGCCTCTAATCGCATCATCCGTATGGACCTGAACACGGGCGACTCCCTGAAGACTTGGCGCTACAACACCCTGCAGTCCTGGCATGTCAACTGGGAGGTGGAGAACGTCATCCTGGACTTTGACACTGAGAAGGTCACGTTTGCCTCCATGGAGTGCTCATGCAAGACCATTCACGAATTCATTGGTGGATACATTTTCCTGTCAATGAGATCGACAGACAAAAACCAATCCCTGAACGAGGAAATGTTTCACAAGCTGACTGGTGGCTGGCACGAGTGATCCTCCTCATGTCAGGGATGGTTTTTGTTTACACTGGGGACATGGAGACATCATGGCTGTCCCCCTGTCTGGCCATCTGTGTCTGCTATTATATGTTCAGTTTTAACTCTCTGAGTCTAAAGGATACACTACTGTTGTTTCATCTTTTCAAACAAAAATTCTTACTATGGAGTAACCAGGTTGATTTGCTGCTGACACACCCGCCGAGGCCAAAACTTACAGATTTTGTGGGGTAAGGAACGTAACCATGAAAATTACTGGATAAGGGAAATAATTGTGAAAATAATTAAGATAGATTAGTCTGATATTTCTGTGGCACTGATTTTGACTGTTTGAGCTGCTGGCTACGTGCATGCATCCCCCGAAAGGATTTAGTAGAAAAAAAACAGGAGAATACAGAAATCATGATTGCATCAATGTCAGATAGATTAGTTTGGTTTTCAGTCTCCTTTGTTCAAAGGCAGTGCTTTGGTTCTAATGGCTGGAAGGTTTACATAGACACAGTGTTGTCACTAGAAACTGGGGCAGTGGTCTGGCTACTGAAGTGTTGTTATAAAATTCTACATCTCTCAGCCATATACTTTTCGTTCAACTAATTTGTCATATGAATACCATGCTTTTCCTTCATCTACTTTGTCATATGAATACCATATAGATTATGATGTATAGTACTGATTTACAGACCGTAAAACATTAATATCTTTTCTTTTTAAACATTTTTTTTCCTTGTGTCTGGCTTGAAGAGATGCAGAGGCTCTCTAGTTGAGTGGGGCTAGCAGAATTCAGTGACTGGTGATACTCTGACCTGTGGCCATCTCCTTCTCCACCTGCCTTATTTGTTCACTGTCTTATTCAGTCTGTTATGATATGAGTGTTTGATGGTGACTTTGATCTTTATTACTACTATCATTATTATTATTAATATTATTATGTAGCTTGAGCTCTTACACTGTCATGCATGTTATATTTTTGTCCATATTTGTTTGTTTGTTTGTTTGTTTTTTTCAATATAATTATGCTAGGTGAGTTTTGTACTTCTAAGCATAAGAATGATGTCATGGATTTCAGCATAACTGATCAGGATGAAATGAGAAATGAGAGTTTCATGTGAGACAGTGAAAAACTGTACATGAATATCAGGACTTGAGTGAGATTATATAACACTGAGCCCTAGAAGATGTTTGTTTGTGTTTTTGCCTTTGTGAATGCCATTTTAATATAACATTAATGCGTGCATGTATACATACATATATATAACTACATCCTTCCAGCTATGTTGAAATAATGTAGCATTGATTATTGTATTTTATTTATAACATAACTATGTCAGTTCTTGGAGTCCTCATGGTACAAAGAGAGAGATACTGTTCTTTGATATGATCCACGCACTGGTCGGCAAAGAGTTGGTTATAATGTAAAAAATTTGTTGAATGTTTTTCTTAACTGCAGGAATTGGTGCACTCTGACTATACAGTTTGTTCAAAGTTTATACCATATATGTTCAGTGATAGTTCTGTGGGTTTTTGTCCAGTATGTAGTCTTTTAATTATGAAGAAGTTCATTTTCTCTTTTTTAAGATTGATTTTGTGTGGGAGCTGATAATTTGCAAAATTGGAAAGACTGAGGGAGAAATTATAAGATGTCATAGACTAGACAACATAAGTGGGCAATGTTGATTGCAATAGACTTGATTAAGGCATGAAGCCGGAGATCTGAGTTTGTGCACAGCTAGTGTTGCAAATTTATCCACTATGAATTTTAATGTGGTATTATGCATTGTGTACAGTTCTTTTAAAACAATGTAAACACATAAAACAATCAAAGGAAATCGAGATCATTTGAAAACTAGTGTTGCGTCATTTGAGTTATTAGTCATTTTAAGATTTTGTCATTGTGCCATGTAGTTCTAGGTCTGTAGGCATAAATGTATAATTGAACCATTGAACTCACAACAGATTAGACAATAAATTTCGGTGCATAGCCTGTTTGGCAGAATTGTCCCCCACAGGATATTTGCTACTTGTGTTTAGAACAAAGAGTGACAGTGGGTTCATCAATTTTATTGCATTCTAGCTAGTAAAAAGTTGGAGGTAGATTAAAATGGTGACTATGATAAATTGCAGTAAAATTTAAGCGTGGGATCTTGAACGTGCATTATCTAATGACATCATGTTATCACTGGACTGTGGCATTTGGGATGAATCACAGCCGAAACTTATTACATGTACATGCAACACAGAGTTGCTAGGTATTCCTGAGATCATAATGAAGGAATGCAGTGGGTCTAATATCAAGAGGACTGAGACAAATGTGATTCATCACGACGGTTCGTTCCACAAGGTGCACCGGGCAGTTTCGAGCAAATGGGGCAGAAGGGGGGGGGGGGTCAAATGGTCGAATTTTGGATTTTTGCACCAACCTATTCTTTAAGCATCACTGCATCATGTAAGCATAGCAAAACATGGAATTAAACTCGAAAACTAGGTAAAAATCACCTTTAAAAATGTAGGGTCCGTTGCTAAGGAGATATAATGCAAAACTTTGGAAACAAATTTCTCAGAATTTTGATTTTTTTCGACAACCACGTGCAGTAGCTTTAGATGTTCATAACTCTGTCAGATAATGTCATTGAGCAATGGTGTCAAAGGATAGCTGAGAGATCACTCTTTCAGACTGTATCAATAGCTCAATTTGCCCAAAATGTATCTTGTGGACTCAACTGTCATTATGCATCACAAATGGTCTTTTTTGTCTGAAGCACAAATAAAATGAGGAAAGATTTTCTCCACTACTCTGCTAGTTTGCCAGTGCTGCAGAAAAATATTGAATGATTATCACATTTGAACTGGAGTGGACAACAGATTGACTGCGACCCTAGTGGATTCTTTGTAAGATGTCAGTTGACGACAGATGCTGAGAAAGGCTCCTCCCAGATGACTAGTTATGCAATGCCAGGCCTTACAGTCAATTGCATTAGCAAATATAATCTTTACACACTATCCTATTTTAATTTCATTTGCCTTGATAATGATTTGAACATTTACAGTGGTACTTTTATGTCAGCATCTTTTTGCACCATTGTTTTATGACACATTCATGAGGATAATATGTTCATTTACACACTCAAGCAATTGTTTTAATCAAGTTTTTGTTTTACTTTTGTGTGCTACATAAAATGTATTGTTTGTGTGTGCATGCTCTGCCTTTGTTTTTTTAAATTGGATGTATTGTAATTTTAATTGGTTCGGTTTTAATGGTTATTCTAATTAAGTCACAGAGATGTTTTGAAGATATGCTGTTGTCATGGGTCAGTTCTAATGTACTTTGGTTATTTGATTGTTGAAATTAGTCATTTCTGATATCACTTGATTTCTGTGGATGCTGATATTTGTGTTTCCTGCCCTGAGGACTGACTAAATCAGACAGCATATGATACATGTCAAAACATTGAACAATGGTCAAGAGATTCTGTAGCTTCTACACTGCCTATTGCAAGCAGTTTAATGCCACCATTTTTTATGTTGTACTTAATTTATATATTTTGACCCATATGGAGAAATGGGAAATGCTGGTTGCATTGTAGCCTGATGAATGTCCTTTAGGAGAATATTATACCATTTCTGTCTGCACAAAAAGTATAAAAGCTCAGAAGTTATAGTATAGAGTAGTTTTGATCTAGTCAAACTTTGGAAAAAATTATTACTGAACAGCCTAGAAAATTGTCTGAAATCTTTAAATGTAGAATGTCACTGTATCTTCCAACTGTAAAATATATTAATTTTTCTTCTCCACCTTATTCAACTTACAAAGTATACAAAGGCTGTAACAAAAAGAATGATGTGCAAAAAAGGATATATCGTTTTTGATGGTTTGAGCAGTCACCAGGACAGGACATGTACCTTCTCTCCGAGTGAAAGATAAAATGCTTCTCTGACATCTCTGTGATATTGAGGTCTGCCTGCCAGAGGTGGACCAACTGATGACATGACTTTGTCCATGTGTCTACACCTCTTGTCATGTTGACATCTCAGCCCCATAAGCTTACCTGATAGAAAATAGCTGGCTGGAGGGAAATGAGAGATATTCAATTGTCACAACAAATCCTACCCTATAAGCATGCTTAAAAAGAACAGAAACAAAATGACACAAGAATATTAAAAAGATTGTCATGATATAAGACAATGCCTGCCCACATCTTTTGTGATGCTGTCATTTCAAATGCACCTGAAGTGGGTCAGAGATAGTGGCTGGCTGATGAATCCTGTTCGGTAGAAATAGGAAAAATAATAATTTTTTTTAAATTGATGAAAACAATAACAGTAGTAGAACATGCAATAATGAGCCTGCTTTGAGCCAGTATCTCTCAACCACCTCATGTGATGTCTACACTGTGCCTGATAAGGATTGTCTTCAGGTGAGAGAAAGTGTCTGGCTAGTGGGAAGTGAGAGCTTCATTGTAAACATTTGAAAGAGACCAATCCTATCCTGTAAAAGTAAAAGAAATCTCTTGTGCTAATTTATTGTGTTGAAGAGCATAATATCTGTTTAATGCAGGCATTGCAATGTACTATGAGAGAGTGGAAAATGTTACTTTGAACTGACTATAAACTCTCAAGTGTTGTCATGATCAGTCACATATAGACATATGATGAAACCGTCTTGTAAAGGATGCCTCTTTCTCTTAAATGTAGTGTTGTTTTTTGGTTTTTTTTTTCTGTTGATATTGTATTTCTTTATGAAGTTCTGTTGACATTACCAAGCAATTTGCCCTCTGCCTTTATCACTCTCAAATTGTATGAACTCTATTTACACATTTCCTTCATTTATGATGTTATGTGAAATGATGTGCACGTTTTTGTTGTACCTATCTTGTTTTTACTTCTAGTAACTTTGCCAGCATCACTTCTTAGGATGATTTGTCTATTTTAGGAGCACTGGGGAAGTTTTAAATGGAATTCCTGCTCCTGAAATGCATATGAAAGGCATTTGTCTTTAAGTTTATTTAATTTGATGCTCTACTTAAAATTAAGAAATAACTGGAAATATCTTCAGAATTAAAATTTAACTGTTTTTCAAGGAAAGTTTACAGTTTCACAGCATGATTTCCGTGTAAAATTGTCACTGCCAGCTGTTGTATCAAAATGACATGCTAAAAAGTGTTGCTGGCAACCAGGATTATTTTTTTTCAATGCATGTGCTGCCTGTTTTTCATCTTCATTGTTGTTTTTTTCTTTGGCATTGTCCAGATTGCAGCATGACTTGTTTGTTTTCTAACATTGATGCCCAAACAAAGGCTTGCTTTGAAGTAGGCTAGCACTGTCATAATGTGTATATAGCTGGATCCTGTTTTGATATAATACTTAATGTTCTAGGGTCAGGCCTGTATGGTTTTAAGGGTATCGCAGGAGCACATCATAAAGATGAAAACCAATAGTAATACGGCTGTTTTTAGCCAACAACTGCTTCTAAAAGACTGTCTTTTATTTTTTTTTTAGATTTTAAAATTGATATGAATTGAATTTGCTCAACAAGTGGTGACACTGTGATGCAGAATGCAAGTCACACAGCAGGGTTAAGCTGAGGCCTGAGGTTTTGCTGGACAAACACAAAAATATACTTGTACAACATAGAGGCTGTGCTTCCCCAACAAATGTAGGAAAAATTGCCTTCACCTGAAAGCTATATATACGAGTCAATGTTTGCAGTTTATATTTATCAGTGACTAATCAGGCTCCAAATGTGAAAATACGTGGAATACATATGAAGCAGTGGAAAGTCAGATCTTTTCTTAAAATTATATCCTGGGATATATATGAAGAAGGATTAAGTCAGTGAGAAAGCAGATCTTTTTAATTACTATATATGTACATGTACTTGCAAAGGGGGGAACCAGCCTGAGACAGTCTCCTGGTTCTTAGCTTAGGCCTATACTGTGCTTGGCTGGGAGCAAGGGATACATGTATATTAAAATTGAAAGGGGACAAAGAGGGAGGGGGAGGGGGAAGAGATAAACCAGGAGATACCAGGATTAGTGTATGCTGCTAGCAGAGTATCACATACTTCAGTCCTTAGGCATATTTACGGTCACTTTCCCCCTTGTGCCCCACCCCATCTCACCCTCTATCCCATCCATGCCTGCTGTTTGTATTTTGTTTTGCATGTAGAATCCCAGTAGTTACTTGATGAGCCAGCAGTTGATATATGTACCAGTTTATTTCATCTCTTTGATCAATTTTGATTGACATTTTTCCTCAAGATTTGAATGAAAGAGAAACATTTTTTCTTTTTTTTTTTTTCCTTTTTTTTTTTTTTTTGTGGGTGTCATTTTTTCACAGACTAAACATTTTTACAAAATATTTCAGAAAAACAGATTTAACTGTATTTTAAGTTAATTAATTTTCAGCTGATTTTAGACTGTTTGGAAATGATCAAAGAGCTGCACAGAACGTGAAATTGATGCTGTTAAGTTCCCAAGCTGTAGGAAAGAAGTACAAATCTCACAGTCTCTCTTTGTTTAAATTAATTTATTTCCCCTTTTGCCGTGTTTTTCATTTTGTTGTGTTGAAATGGTGACAATAAGACCATAGAATATGTAATGCTTAACAGTTTTATACTACCTATCTGTATGTACCATAAAGCAGTGTAATAGTGCGACTGTAGACCATACCATGATTATTAATTATTTTGTTCTTGTACATAGCTCCCCCTGGCCCCTTGCCCCGGTATAGTAATGGATTGGTGTACTCCTGTGACTCTTGTTGCTATCACTGGCACATGGAGCTTTGTTCACTAAGGTGCTGTTCTGTATCATACCAACTCTATGTCAGTGTCAATGTGGTATACTTGTGTTGTCCAGGCGGCGAGTTTCATGCTAATAGCATTTTTTCTCTCTGACTGTTGGGATTGATTGTGATTTTCATGCTTCTTTAGCTGTCAACTTCATTTTGGATTTAGGTTGATCTAAATTAAGTTGATTAAATGAGAAAAGTGGGATAATCCCCGAAAGATTGAACAATTTGACTATTTATGTATGTGTTCTGTACAAGGATTTCAATGTTGAATCTCTGAAAAAGAAGTGTAGGATTCCATAGCAATAATAGACAGTCTAATAGCCATTACGAGTGCCAGCATCTCCAGACTCCTAGTGGTGAGTTTACATTAATGTGATTTTTAAGTTTAGTAGATTTGCGGGTGTGGGGAAAAGGCCAGATCTAACTTCCAGTCAGATTACTGTGTATATTGTGTAGTGAACCTATTCTGAATCTCCATATGGCAAAGATTTGCTCATAGGATAAACTAAAATTGGATTGCAAACGGTAGTATCGAATTCAGGTCTTTTCAATCAAAATGCATGAAAATAACTTCTTTTTATTGTTGTTTATTTTCTACTTGTCAGAATCTGATGCTGTGGAATCATGACTCACAGCTTTATCAGTTGCTCACAGCCAGTGTGTTCCATCCACAATGTAAACCAAGAAGCTGATCACCTTTGTCTTGTGACAGTTTACAATGTCCAACAAACGAAGCGTTTACTATCATCACTTGAATAGACCAGGGAGATTCAGAACAAGTCAAAATTCATAAATCACAAAGAAGGCAACATTCAAAAGCTACAAATACTGAAAATTGTTATTAAAAGGTTAAAAAAACAACAACATAGTATGTAGTATGACCTGGCATTTTGGGCAGTTTCGTCATACCTAAACCATGGCAATGCTGAAAGGACTTTGTCAGTTTGCCATAATCAGAGGAATTTACTCTTTTTTTTGTTCCCCAAGATTTATTTCAAAATTCTGGTGGGTTAGAATTTGTTTCAGGAGGAACAACAGACATCTAGCTGCCATTTCAAATTCATCATAAAATTTTTTCATTTTTTAAAAATTTTTAACTCACAGTGTTCTTACTCATATGCTGTGTCCCTTGTTAGAATTTGGATGAAAGATTGTGTTGGCGATGCATACACACACATATATATATAACAATGCAGTGCAGCATGACTGATCTTTTGTGGAGTGCCTGGATAATTTTATACTGTCTGACAGTCAAAGTACATATGATGTGCTGTGTTAGAGAATGAGACGAGAATGGGAATGAGATGCTCTGATTTCAATTTGACTATAATCTGTATACGCAGGTCTGCCCATGATTAGTGATATAAGCTTTACATAGATACAAATAAACCATTTTAAAACTGCACTCCTGGACTTGTTGTTGCACTGCTTTTTGTTGGTATTGATAGTTCTGCTGTGTAATGTGCTTTGATATGGATGAGTGGGTGGATGGATGTACATATGGGTGGATAAATGGAAGGATGGCTGGATGGATGATCAGAAAGATGGATGGTTGGATGCACAGTCAAATGACATATGGATGGATGGAAGGAGGGATTGGTAGACAACAGACAAGTGAACTGATGAGTGAAAGGTTGTGAAAGCAATGCCAGGATGTATTTGTTTTATCATCAGAATGCCAGCAGAGTGAAACAGGACAGTATGCATAAAAATAAGACACAAAAGATGCCAAATACAAAATAATGTTTCTGAACAAGAAAATTTAACATCAGGAAGTGGATAGTTAGTGATAACATAAAACAATTTTTTTATAACATTTTTTGATCTAAAAATGAAATAAATTTGGCCACATTTTTTACTTCGCAGGCATACTATTGAATTTCTTCCACCAATCTAGAGGTCTAAATATACAGCAAATCTACATACACATTCTGCTGACCACTGCTACAAATTTTTCATTTCTGTTTCACAAACTCAAAATGAATGTTTGTACATCACCTATAACGTTTTTTTCCAACCACCTTAGCTTTAAAGGCATGTGCTATTAAAAAATTCAATTTCACCATTTCTTAAGAAAAGACTGTTTTTGCATCATATACCTGTTCACTGAGTGGCTAGGACATGGCAAACAAGCAAAAATTTTTGTTTTTCATGATTATGTAATAATAATGGTGGCCATTTTGGATTTTTATCACACATTTTTATTTGCCTGTAACTATTTTGTTTTTTTGTCAATTGTTCTGAAACTTGGCATGAAGCAACTTAGGACATATATACATCTTGGTATAGAAGGGTTTGAAATTTGCTAGTCCCATATCTCTGGCACAACTTGATGATCATTTATGTATTTATTTTTCACTAATTTTCCTTATTCAAACAGCAATAAAACAAAAATGAGTCAAGATATTACATGTTTGTTCTATACAAGTCTTTGTTATATGATGACAAAACAGCCTGGCAAAAGTTATCCTATTCGGACACAAAATAAAGAAATAACCAGGATTTTTCTGCAGAAAAATAATTTTTGAGAAAATCCATGAAAAATCAGATTTTTTTTTCTCAGTATGAACTTCAAAATCAAGACAAGAACATGAAAAGGAGGCTCTCCTCCCTTTCTTTTTACGTGCTGATACAATCCTGTCTCATGTACAATGGATAAAGAAGCAAAATTGAAGTTTTTCAATTTGATATTGAAAATTTTTAGGCACATGCCCTTAAGTATCACACAGGTCTGTTGAACATTTCTCCACACTAATTTTAGGTTATTACAATTTTTTAGTGAATTGGCTAAAATTAATTTCCACGTCCTATAAATAGTGAAATTTTCCTTTCTTTCTGATGCGTCAGAGCTCAGTTGTGGACTATATGCCATAGTAAAGGTCAAGACACTCTTGGTTTGGACAAAAAAAGATATGGGGGGCACATATAGGCCCTCAAGAACCCGGAGGTGACTATATGGGAGCCCTTATAATGATGGGGGGTAGGGAGCAAAATTCGAGAAAAGATACGCCCAGAAAGCACAAAAACGGCAACAAGAGACACAGAAGTCATGGAGAGAGGGCTAGTATGTAAAAAAGCGCTGTTCCAAGTCTGAAAGCCGAACCAAAAATTCTCCATGTCCATTTTTTGATGAAAAAAAACTTCAAACACATTTTTTTCAAAACCCGGTTTTTTGATAGTTTTGTTTCGAAACCGATTCTAACCAAATTTGGTATATATCATTTACATAACAAAACTAAAAAACATACATATGCGGGGCCCATTCGGTTGGTAAGTTTTAGAGAAAAATGGGTTTTTAGTATGAAAAAACGGCGAAATTTGATTTTTTGTTACATGGCATTTTCAAGAATTTCTAGAAAATGTTGTATTTCATAGGGAGGGTTGAAAATATGTAACTTTTAGATATCGGTGTCAGTGGCCTAGTGGTTGGACCGTCGGACTCGGGATCTGAAGTTCCGGGTTCGAATCCTGACAGGTCCCGACATTTTGTCCTTGGGAAAGACAATTTACACACATTTCCTGACTCCACCCAGGTTTAAATGGGTACCCGAATATTGACAGTGAACGATACTGTTAGATTGATAAGGATTTGAGCGCCTAACCTTGTATGCTTGCCAGGAAGCTGAGAACATTTATGAGTATCTTCTTTGGGTCTGTCGGGGTAATAATAGATTGTAAAGCGCTTAGAGCCTGTACAATAAGGGGATAGGTGCTATATAAATACTCTCTATTATTATTATTATTATTATATCAAACAATAAGTTCACCAAGTTTTATCAATTTCTGTTGAAATTTGACGGAGGAGACAGATTTTAAAATCAGTCAATTTAGAGATGCCAAAATCCAATGTGGTGGCATTGCCATGGCAACCGTATAAAAAAGTCATTTTTTTTTCACTGTTTTCCTCTAATTTGAACATGCTGAATTCGATGGAAAAAGTTAAAATAGTTTATCTTTAATAATATAAAAAGTCACCTCGAGGAAGGGGGGGGGGGGGGGGGGGGGGGGGGGGGG
>JBCEWB010622692.1:0-17850 GCA_039654565.1 Peronia peronii
CCCCCCCCCCCCCCCCCCCCAACCGACCCTCCAAACAACGAATAACTAAAACTAAAAAAAAAAAAAAAAGGAAAAAAAAAGAGATTCTAATTGTACTTTGACAAACCACGTTCTCATTAAAACTTCCGCTTTAAGCGAATCTAAATCAATTTATTTTAACTTTGCGATCTCTCTCTTTAACACATAGAGAACAATTTGCAGGTTTTAGAGCACATAGTGATACAATAGGTTATCTTTTAATCTCGTGGAGAGTTACTATATTTGAAAAAGTGGAGAAGTAACTAAATTGCGATAAAAATGGGTGTTCTGTCAAAATACCATAAATTGCGGGCTATCATAAAGAGAGAAAGAAGGAACAGCTATATATTCATTTAGCGTTGGAAATGAAAGAAAGGGCTTCAAATATGAATAATAAAAAAAGAATTCAGGTCTTTTATAGAGAGAGAAAGAAGGGGTAGTCATATTCAGAGGATAGATGGGAGAGAAGAGGAGCTTAAAAACAAATGGCTAAAAAGCAGAGATTGCATCTTTTACAAAGAGAAAGAAGAGACAGCCTAAGCCATTATAGCGCATCAGCTCGTTCGTCACCTGGCAAACTGATTTAATATAATATATATAACACCAGCTGTCTAAGGACTGCTGGCTGCACACGAGCATGTCGTTTACGTTATATGGGATACCGGTTTCCTGTCCAACCTCTGGCGATATGACAATATTTACTTTGAATACAGCGCTGACATTTTAAAGATTTCATGCTACACCTCATTCAAGTTAGTGGACTCGCCGATTACATAAACACACGCGTCGGAGAATTTACAACTATACAGAAGGAAAGCATTATCATTTCTAAGTCCTCCTTTCCCACCTCACCCCTTTTGCTTTACTTCTTTCGAGACTCACTGAAAAAAAATGCATTTTCTGCAGATGTATTTGTAAGTGTGACTTTCTTTCATTCGTATATTGCAAAATGAAAAAAAAGGGAAAAAAAAGGAAAAAACTAAAACAAAAGGAAGCCCATCTGACTCCCATTTCACGGGTACACCGGAAGAAAGGCATGATGACATGTCCGGGGGGAGGGGGTGTCATATCATAACACGGTAACATTTAACCCTTTTATTGCTGACTCATGTGCCTTTGTTCGCTTGTTTTTTGTGGTTTACAGTTTCTAACCTATCTCAGTTGAGAAACAAACAGCAATTTTGAGATTGCAACTACGAGTTTTCGGTGGTAATGTTGCAGCAGCCAGACCTTGAAATAATTGCTCAATCTTCTGACCTTATAGTTCTCGCACTCAGGGAGTTTCCTGGCACATGGCCTACCCCAGCTATCCTTGGGAGAAATTGTATGCTTAAAGTTGACAACCTGAGGAAGTCAGTAGTCAGACTTTTGTCTCACATTTATGTTTGAGGACAATCATAGTGAAAAAAAAAGAGCGGGGGGGGGGGGGGGGGGAGACAAAGACTAAACAAAAAAAAAATAATGAAGACAATAACGATGATGATTATGATGATTCATTATGAAGTTGCAGTAGAATACATAAGCTGGCACCGCGGTCAGATAAAGACATGTACATGTATTTTTATCATAGACAAAACATATTGGCATTCTGGATTGTCTTTCAAGACTTTCTAATAAAATGATCATGGAGCCAAGCGGACTGGAAAATTTGGCAATTTGATAATTGAACTGATTAATTCTCAAGATTTGGTGGTTATTTATTTATTTCAATGTATTTAGTTAGTTACTGATTACTGCTTTCTTCTGACGAAGACCCAAACAGGCATGAACATTATTTTGGCACTCTAAATATTTTCAGTCCGGAATTTGATGTTTATTTATGTTCATGTATTCAACTGGTTACAATGTGATGGTCTATGTCTTTAAATGCAAGACATTTATAAGAAATAATGATGATAGAATCGGAGAGGAACTCACGCTCACGTTTTATGTTCTGTTCTGAAGTTGAACAAATTTGAAAGTCAATTTGGGGATTTATCTGCAGTTCAGTTTTAGTGACTGATGTGCACTTTTTTGTAACATTAAAAGTTGTTCATGAAAGAATATTAATTTTCACGAAAAGACAAGCAAAATGTGAGTATAAATGCCAAAATGCGTGTGTTTTCAATAATGCTTTAAATTATAAGCGTTAGGCCAGCACCATCCCAAAGGTGCTCCAAAATATCAACATACGGATATTCATTTAAACCATCGAAACATAAAATCGACTACATGGCGGGACTGACAGTACCATATTCTGACGGAAAATTGCCGAAAGAGCATTGTTTTATTTACCAAACCAAACAGCACTTCATGCACTTTATAGTTCTTATAACGAGCAGAACCTTGTCTCTGTGTCTTGAGATCGGCGGGAGAGTACTTTTCTGGGCAATTTGCCACATACCTCAAACGGTCGAAAGTCGATAAACTCCAAAGATCGCAATGTTGGTGACACGTTACAAAATATCAGATTTATCATTTCCGATATTATTCTCTCATTCACGTAGATTTAGCGATGCAAATAGCAATTTGGAAATCATTACCTTCTTCCAGTTCTAAAAAAAATCCTTACTTCTACATGTTAATAAAATTGGTTGTTGTAGTAGAAATAAAATATTTCATTATTTTGTAATGTATTACAAATGATTTAGTACAAAATCTGCACTTGTTCTAAATATAATATCGTATAGGCTCACATGGTTGTCTAATACCTAAGATAAGAGAACCGTCAGACACAGTCATGGTTTATTTACAGAGAACTGCTCTGGCTCATGCGGTAAGAGATGGCAGGTCAGTTGAGGAGTCAAAAAAAAAAAAAAGCTATCTATTTCAGTTACATTGAGATTCATTGCAACCTCCGATATCGTACAGTTTGAAAGTCAGCTTTGCCGTTTTAATCTTTATTACACATTGCTTTTTATCTGTGTTCAGCGAGAAAAAAATTGGCTGGAGACATAGAAAGCAAGAGAGAGAAGGAGGAGAGAGAACGTTAAAAAAAGAGAAAAGGACGGAGAAGGAAAAGGCAAGCGAGAGTGAAGGATTATAAGTGAAAAGGTGGAAACGGGCACATAACTTAGCGACAATAGAGAAATTGGGGAGATATGAGATAAGACAGACAGAGAAAGAAAATCTGGAAGAACGAAAAAAACTGAAAGATACTAATACAGAGAGAGAGAGAGACAAACAGGGAGAGGATGAAGAGCAAATCTTGAGGGTGACCGAAATAAATCAGTATGAACAACTAGAGGGAGGAACTGAAGTGACGAGGTAGAGTAGATGAGAGACTCATAAGAAAAAGGAAAACAGGAGGAAAAGAAAATAGACCGGGAAAGAGGAACGATACGCCTTTGCCTTTCAGAACTCAAACAGTGACGAAAAAACTGTCAGGTCAATACTTGGGTGTTTTACGTTTCTATGTTGGATCAGTCATACGCCAATGAAGAGGATCATATTGTACTATACAGACATCCTTCCAGTCATGCCCTAAGCAGATTCATAGGCAAAGGGATATATTTAAGTAGCACTGATGCGTTATTTTTCACTATTTACGCCAATCAGATTCATACACAAGAGAATACACTGAAATAGCAGTGATACGTTACTTTTGGTTCCTTGCACAAAATAGCTTTACAAACAAAGGGATATAATATGACAATAGATCTAACAGTTATGCATATCTTTTGGTGCCTTTTGCCCAACAGCTTCATTGGCAAAAAGATACATTTATGAAGCAGTGACCCATTAGTTTTGATTCCTTTTACGAAATGGCTTCATTGTCAAAGGGATACATTTAAGTAGTAGTGATACACTACTTTTGATGCTCCTACTTCCTGCCACATTGTTTCATAAGCAAGGGGATAACTTTAAGGAGCAGTGCTTAGTCATATTATTTTGGTCCTTAACACTTCATGCTGCTGTGCATATATACACTTTATCTCTTACACACAACAATATTTAGAGTTTGCATTTAAGGTGTACTCGAAATAAAACCAGGAAAATACCAACAACAAAAAAATTCAGATGAAACATTTCTGTGCAAACAATCTAGAAATGCAAATTGACATTTCCCCTGTGTACATCATTTAGGATAAGATAGTTAAGCAGGCATTATTCTACCTGCGGTTTGGTCATATTTACTTCATTGTTATGTTTCTTGCTATATAAAATATGGTCCATTAAAGCTTCCAAATCACATAACGTCTGTAGAAAGGACACGATTTCAGCACTTTAAGCTATAAGATCAAAAGTGTGGCAGCAATGCCAAAAACATCACTTTTATACCTCGCTTAAGCGCTAAAATATCAACATCGAGGGGGATTTTTTTCTTTTAACTTGAAACAACGTGACTTTGATAGCCCCGATCTAAAGTGATCTTCAGCAGTGAGTTACTGGCTGAAGTTATAAGAAGAACTAGCTTATTTAAGTCCCGCTTTGCATACAATTTGTATTCTGAATCTATCTGCTAATTGCTATCCTCAAAATCTCATTGACGGAAGAATTACTGATAAAAATGTAATCTTTTTCTTTTCCATCCAGATTATCAAGAGACAACCAGATACGCAAGACACTATTGTTCCGGAAATAAGAAAATGAGTAGGAATTAAAAATAATTCAAGTGGGGTATGAGGTACAAGGGGAAACGGGACAGAAAGAACAGAAATGATTTACAGAAGAAAAGCGTTTGATCAATGGCGCCAATTTGTTTCTTTGCATTTCCTGCCAACAACATGACGAAGTGCATCGCCCACACTGCGGTTAATCGTGGGGAGAGAAGACGTTTCTTTTGTTTGCGTACTTTGTAATTATCGTTCTTGTTCGAGTCTCCCACGCTAAAACAAGGGAAGAGGTTTCCTCTCCAGTTGTACAAACAGTGAAAAAGGTGCGTTATTCGCTGCAGTCAGACTGCATCAGACATAATGTAAGTCAAAGAACGGTTGTCGCACGCTCGCGGTTCGTAATAAAGCGAAACCATGACAAAATGTCTTTTCCTTCAAAACTCTCTTTCTAGAAAATCGTGACTAAGTTTTGAGACCTGTCACTTAAAACATACAATTTCTAAAGAGTGAAGGTGATCCATTCATATTGTGGAAATAGTTAAAGTGTGGTGGGATAGGGGTTTTGTCAAAACACGTTGTTATTGGACTGTCACAGAAGGAGCGAGACAAGTAACATATAGTCTTTAATTAATCGTCTAACGTTACTTCCTGATCTATTGCGCCTCCTCCTTCTCTCTCCCCCTCCCCAACACCCTTTATTACCCTATGATTCCAAATATAGTTCCCTAAGCATATGAGTAAAGTGAGTTTCAAATACAGATTTGGTAAGGGCTCCTTCAGTGCAGTGCAACAACGATACAAGGATGATGTTTATATTTCTAAAGAGAGGAGGTTGTTGTGGCTTTGTCTTTGGTTTGTCCCTGTCAAGAGATCTGCCAGACAAATAGCGGCGAATTTGCGAATAACGAGAAAAATCTTAGTGTAGATGAAATATTAAATACGTATGGATGGTTATTTGTATCACTGTGCTTTTCTTTTCCCCCTTTTTTTTTTTTTAAATACAGTTGGCCAAAATTTTTCCATTTGTTAAAGACACATGCGTTTTAAACAGGCATTGTAAAGAAGAAAAAGGTCACATTTTCTCAAATCATTTGAAATGCGCTCAGTGAAAAATTCTGAAAATTTCATCGTGAAATGAACATGTTTTCTTTCTTTTCGTGGTACTTTTCCCCGTAATCTTTTATTTCAAATGTAGTTTCAAATAACTCCCCAAATTGCGAAAGAAAATGTTTTGTAGTTGTTTTGTTTTGTTTTTTCTTTACTTAATGTTTGTTTTATATCGCATGCAATTAGCGATGAGATGTAATCAGGCTAACTGGAATGCGTGGCTCATTGTTTTGCCAGCAGTTCTATACGGAAAGAGACAGACAGATAGACCAAAAGACCGACAGACAGCTGCAGCCTGACAAAAACATAGACTGGTAGACAAACGGAAAACAAACCAGAAAGACAGAAAGCAGGCAGGCAGACAGATAGACAAACACCCAGCAGATACAGACAGGTTTGAAAAAAATAAACAATGAAATCAGCGAGCATACACCTAGGCTACTCATTTCTCAAAGAAGAGTAGATTTTGTGGACATTTAGCCTATGTTTGCACAATGAACATAAAGAGCAGGAGAGGACAACGCCAGCAAACGATCCTGAAGGGTTATACACTGGAAGAAAATCGTTCTGCGTCTGTAAAGTTGGAGTCACTAAATGAATATCGTTGTGTGTTGGTAAAGTTAGAGGAAAGTATTGTTATGTACTGGTAAAGTCATAGATATGAAAGGAATATCGGCAGGTGATAGCAAAATGGAAGATGCGACTCCGTGTTGGTGAAGCTGGAGATATTAAAGGAACATCGTCGAAAAAGTCATAGGAAGAAAGGAATATCGGTGTGCGTTGGTAAAGTAGTACGTGATCTGTACAACAGCCACCCCACTTCCTCAAGCTCAAACCAAGAATGAGAAGGGAGAGAATCAGATAGGTCTTGATTTGATGCTGAATCTGAGGTTAGATTTATTCTTCAGGCATGTCGGTAAGATCAGGGAAAATTGTATGTGAGAAGAAAAGGAAGAAAGAGAGAGAAAAAAAGATTTATTATGCTCTTAAACGATATAGTAATTTTGGCAAATTTTACAAATTCTTCTGTTAAAAATAGTTCGATTTTTAATGCGATTTTTGTTTTTTTTACATCTCATCATTATGACATGCCAGAAAAAAAAAAGGATAGGAGCGAGAGAGAGTAATACTTTAGGTCACAAGTGTAAAAGTAAAAAGCCTGTGTTTTATTACTTTTTTGTAGCCTTTAAATAGTAATAATATTTCTGCTTTAAATTCGTGTTCGCTTTGGTGGGAAGAAATTCGATAAAGATTTTCGAGTTTTGAAAAGTTTGCTTGGAGAGCGAAGTCACCGCCTACTCCTGAATTGATTTTTAGCCGCCATGGATTGTTTTATATACATAATACAATCACGTGATCTGTGGTATAAAATATTTCGCGCATTCTGAAAAGGTTGGATGTCAGCTTCCCTATCAAGATCGGCTAAAAAGAAAAAAAAATTTAATCGTTCCCATTCCCTCGGTAGTATTCGAACGAACGTGCGACATCTATCAAGAGATGGCGCAGATGCACAAACCCGTAGCCAGCAGTATCCCCAAGGTCTGGGATGGCTTACCAGTTCCTTACACTGAGTCTTCCGGACACAGTAATCACATAGGAGCAAAGAATAATTGTTAGAAGTCATCATTATTGACCTACAGGAGGCATTGTTTTTCATGACAGGTGAATTGCAAATGTTTCCATCAATGAAATGAACTCATAAATCAATGCAACGCATTACTTGTAAACAGACCTAACGCTGAACTTATAAATTGACATAAACTCCCTACCTATAAAAAGACACAACCTTTACCTATAAATCGGCATAGCACTTTTTAATCTACAAATGAGCATAACACTTTGCTTAAAGATCGACAAAACGTTTTACTTGTATATTAACATGACGCTTTTCTTATAAGTAGATAGAATGCTTTATTTGAACAGAGAAGAGATGTTATCTCTATTTTGAAGAAAAGTTGAACATTTCACCCTATCAAATTAATATTTCTCTACGGGATTCACCTGATTTATAATTTTATGTCTCTTACCAATGCATACACGATTGCAGTCAATAGGCTTGACAAACACACTGGTGAATATCATCGGCTATAGAGGGCGAAGATCTTACGGCGTGACCCAATCCTCTGATGATTCGAAAATGAAGATGACTGAACATGGAGCCGTCATATATTTAATTGGAATATTTGTCTACAGAACTTCCCTTTTACTGTTGTCTTTATTCTTAAATGTAAACTTACAGAAAAAAATAAGAAAGAAAGAAAGACAGAAAGAAAGAAAGAAAGAAAGAAAGAAAGAGATCCTAATTATAAGATCTGCTTTCTAACTTGTTAACAAGCTGTTTGTGTCCATAAAGCATTAACTGATTACGCTTATCAAGGCACGCCACAGGATTATGATGTGGCCACTAGCGCCCACAATTAGAAATTAAATTCTCTCTATCTACTCACTCTGGGGAGCTGCATCGACGATTGGAGCCGACGTAAATCCTCGGTTATTCCTCTCGAAATACTCAAACGTTTCCGTATCCTAACAAGGAAAGGAAACCGAATAATTTCAGAATCCCACTTTTTCCGAAATCTGTCATAATCCGTGTGCCCCCATCTTTCGCCTTTTTAAATGCCCGCCTGCCCACAAGACACCGAAGGTAAAAAATGACGAGGCATCAGCGAGAAACCCACCGTCGTCTCGCCGCTCTTGTTTCTCCTCCCTCAATTGTCCCCCCCCCCCCCCCCTTTCCTTGGTTTGCTTCCCGTCCCAATCGCCCATTCCTTCCTTCACAACCTCAACCCCCAAAGGCTGGCTGCTGCCGTGTGATGTCATGGCGGGCCCATGGATTTCATTAGGACCCATATTTTCAGTCCATGTTGGCCTTTTTTTTCTTCCTCTTTCTGTTTTCCATCCTTCTCTCTCTCACACTCTATCTCCCCTAGAGGCTTACATTTTCAATCTATGGTGACCTCTCTCTCCCTCTCTCTTCCGTCCCCTAACTGCTGCAGTGGTAGCCTCCGCTCCTCGTGCAATCCTTGCTACCGACTGCGCCTGCGCTGTTAGCCCCCAACCTGCCCGACAGATATTAGGACCCCTAGTGACTGACTAGATCGGTCGCATACGGCCGGTGAATGCATCCTTTTGCACCGTTGACTCAAGCACAACTCGAGCGCTTGGCCAACGAAACAGGTGCCGCCGCAACGCCTCCCAGATCTTCCCCCATCTCTGGCGGGAACGTAGTAACGATCCAATTTCCTCTTGTCTGATGTCTCCTTCTATCCCTGCCGCTCATTGTATCACGGCAGTTTTGATTATATCACAGAAACATGAAATAATTTCTCTTGTTACAAAAATCCTTATCATGGAGACTTAATGATGTTTAAAATATGTTAGCTTATAATCACTGTTATGTGCACATAAATAATATCTACTATTATAGAACCATTATCATAATAACATCAGTTGTTATTTGTACACAAACTAATATCTTTCATCATTTAATCATTATCATACAGTCTAAAAATAACATGTATATATAATCATTTCATGTATATATAATCATTATCATGCGGACATAAAATAATCACCTATTATTATATAATCATATAAAATAAAACATAACTAACATAAACATAAAATAATCACCTATTATTATATAATCATATAAAATAAAACATAAACTAACAATGTTACCAAACGGACTTTTATAATTGAGGAAGCAGGCGCTACGTGGTATTTGTTACTTTGATATCAATGAGTATTCATGAAAATCAAGGAAGCTATTTCTGATTCTTGTATAGTTAATATTATGTTCCCTACAAGTGCATCCTAATTTCATGGAATTTATATTCCTTTGTTTTCAGAGGTGTTTATCAGAGAGAGACAATAGAAGATCGTTTGAGTGGGCTTGTTAGGTCTCTTTGCCAGACTCAGCGGAAGTTGAACAAGCATTGTAAAGAAGAAGTTATATCACTTTTGCGCTCTATGCTTAAAACGTATATCATGAAATGTTTCGAAAAATTCATGATTGTAAGGAAAACTTATTACTGTTTACTTCTTACTGTAATAACTTTATCATATATTTTTGGTGACCAATCTTTCAGGTGACAAGAAATTAAAAGATTTTTTTTCTTCTATACTTGTTCAATATTATCTTGTGTCTGGCAAAGGGACGTAAGAGGGCTGGTCAAAACGATCTCTTATTAAAGTGTTTCTTTATGTCCTCTGTACATGTATCTGATTATGAAATCAATGGCCACACTGGAGTCTTAACGCGTCATGACAGCTTACTTAAAACCGGACAAAAGCATCTGACATCCTCAAAAACGACAAAGGCATTGATCATATCAAGTGAGGTTACATATATTTTTTTCTGAACTGGGGGGAACATAAATAAGAGCATGCGTAATGAAGAATGAGCATAGTTAGCGATATCTTAACGTTCATTTGTCCGGGGGGGTAAAAGCGAGAGTGTGTCAGAAAGGTTTGTCGGAGAGACCACTTGACATAACGAGAGCTCGCAGCAAAGTTTTCCTAGCGAATCGTTTATCCTAAGTAAGTAGTGTTGATATTACCAATCATATGTTTTGTTCCCGCTTAAAATCTGCTACTTCTGCTGATTTTGACAGAAAGCCCCGAGTCAGTCACGGTACCGTCATGTGTTTGTTGCAAGACTAATGAAAGAACCGAGAACGAAAAAAAAAACACATTTTCATAATTTATGCTGTTCTATTTACTCCAGTTTTACATTGGATGATGTTTGAATGTCTGCATCTTTAATTTTAGTTTTAACTTTCTCACAAATAGTCTTTTTCTTTTTATTTTCATTTGGATGTTCTCGACCTTACTCAAGAGTGTATGAACTGTGATTTAGGTACTTTTTGTTATCAGGACTTTAGTTGTAGTGATCTATAAAGTGCCCAGTCCGACATAACGTTGTGGGAGTATGTATGTGTGTATGTGTTTATATGTGTGAGTTGTGTGCGTGTATGTGTTCGACTACAAAACCACTTCCACATAACTGAAAAGATGACTCTAAGGATAAGCATCTGAACAACAGCTGTTAATCTTTTTTGTTGTTTTCATTATTCATTATTATCAAAGTGTTCACCGTCATTCTCTCTTCTTGGCTCATTCTGTTTTTAGTTCAAATATTTAGCTAAATGCTGAATTAAGTTGGCCGCAGGATTCTCCTAAATACCTTCTTTGTCTTGCAAGACTACAGGGTAAAAGATGCCATGTGCACAAAAGAATGCAAACAACAGCAATGGATCATGAAGGAGAAATAAAAGAATGTATGAGTCTGTTTCCTGTGTGATATCTCCAAAGTATCAAATGTCAAAGCCTCGCCTTTCTGAAATGGTATACCATAGCTATTGTATCCATCTGTTTTTAATGGTTAAAAATTCAAGTTAAAAATATTTTACTTGTGGACATAAAATAAATTGGAACTGTGATGGCAGAAAAGTGAAGTTACGGTATTAGTCAATCAAAAAAGTTCAATCCCTGGATTAGTGAGAACTGAAGTCAATCCAGATTTAACCATCTGACATCTGAAGCAGTTTTTAAATGAGTAGGACAACATAACTTTAAGACAGCGTTGACTATCACTATCAGTGACACTGAAATGGGACGATGTTAATATATCGGTAGTATATATTATTGATCTCCTATTAACGTTTGTATTGTGAGGTCTTCTCTTTACATAAAATACTCAAATTTCATTTATGCTCAGTCTTACTAAACTTATCTTCATTCTGCATCCTAGTTGTCATATTGGGTTCTATGGGTTGGGGAGCCATTCTCATGGAGAGCCTTGAGAGTGTTTCTTAAGAGGGACTGTCATAATGTATACCAAGCAACAAAAGGATAAGTACATGATGTATGCAGTCTGAAGGGAGGGGGGGGGGAAGAACGACTTTGGAGAGCATCATCTTGCAGACTTCAAACGGTTTCGCTTAGTCTCTTCTCATTTTCTCTGTTTTTCCCGATGGCTTGTTTGCCCTGCCATTTTGTTTGCCAACACACAGTTAATTAAAGTTAAATAAAGACTCAATGTGGTTCTCTGTTCAGAGTTACAGATCAGTATGTAGGCGTATTTGTATGTGTAAGGAAAGAAACTTTATCCAAAAGCTCGTTCTGTGCACATCGATCTATGTGTAAATAGACTATTCCTTCAGCTGGGTGAGGAAACGTCTGCTTCCTGTTTTCAAGACTGAGCTTGAGGATATGGCGCGTTTTTCTACTGAATGTTGAAAAGGATGTTCAGTTTATTTCTGCCCTCTTTTTTCTTTCTTTTTTTTTTAAATTAATTTTGTTTTTGATTTGCCGTTTTAAGGATTGTTGTGGGTTTTTTTTTTGGGGGGGGGAGGGGGGGGGGAGGGATCGGCTCTCCTCTTGCTGGACTCAACGCCTGTCTGGTTTTACATGATGTTCTGAGTCATGCCTCTTTTCTGACACCAAATTACTGATTTCACTAAAAAGCTGGATTCTCGTGGAAACCCATAAGCTAATTTCTTCAGTAAGTCATTTTCGTTTGAAAGTTAAAAGTTCAAACGATTTTTGTTCTTGGATAATTAGTGTTATTTTTATAGCAGAATAATCAGGATGAACCATTAGCAGTTCCACTCCTTAATTTGACCAATTAAAATTATGACTCATTGTAACAATAACATGCGAGTGTGATAGCGCTCATACAGACACAAAAAAATAATTATAGCTCATAGTTTTCGCTTCTTCTTTTGCTCAAATTGATTTTGCTTATAAATTGTGTGGGTTTTTTTTTAATCTATTGCTTAATATCTCATAAATCCATAAATTAAAGCTGTTGGTTGAAGATCCATAATAATCGCAAACGAATGTTTGTTTGTGTCTGTGGTGTGAGAGAGAGTGTGTGTGTTTAGATAGTGATGGAAAAATGAGTAAGTATGTAACTTATCACACCCTCTGCAAATTCTTTCGGGACTGACTTTGTTTTTTCTTGCCTGCCCCAAGTGGAACACGGCCATGTCAAGCTGGTATAAAATTATGACAGCACGACCTTTTCGCTTAAATATTCCATCATTTTATAGAACTGGCCATCTTGGTATCACTGATAGGTGCCATCCAAAAGTGGGTGAGAAGTAGGACACATTAATTCAGATTACTTGTACTCAGTGCAACGATTCACACAGTTAAACTAAAGGCAAGTAATTAGGTCTTCTGTTATCAACATATAGAATGTCTCAATAAATATATGTGCTCATCTCCTTACTACATAACAGTAACTGATTTTTGTTTATTGCTTTTGAAACAAAGTAATGGCTAAATGCATAAATGGATAATATACTCACTCTTTTAATAGCAATGAATGTTTATTAATTTAGACAAAAGACTGATGGTTAAATGCGACACGTGGAAAGTTGGAAATCTTGCAGCAATGTGAATGCATTGTTTAGACACCTGAAGAAAAAAAATGCATTATCAGTGGTACAACCAACTTTGGAGACTCCTCAGAGATTGGAGCAGTTTACCCTATAGGTCAACGACACAGAGGTATTATAGTGATGTGTTAATGTGTTCACAGACGGCTGTAATTTTTTGGTTTGAATATGCTACATAAAGTGCAGACAAAGAGTTAAGTTTTCATTTGTTCATATGATAATTAAAGCTATCGGGCAAGTCACCATAAGTATGGTAATAACTGATATTATCGCAATAAATGTGTGACTTTTGCAACTGACATGTTGTTTGTTCTTCATGAGCTGCTGCAAAACTTTTGGAGGACTCCACACCGTTTATATTGTAATCACATTTCACTCATATTTTATCATCTTAAAGCAAAATCTGTGGCTGTTTTAACAGGAATGTTAATATCATCATGGAAACTCCATGACTTCGATCCTTTCTGTTGACATTCTTACGATTTGATGTTTTAGACCGTGATAAAATTTATTGGTGATTCGTTTCATTACCTTGTTTTTTTTTGTTGTTGTTTTGTTTTGTTTTGTTTTTGTTTTTGTTTTTTGTTGTTGTTTTTGTTGTTGTTGTTCTTCTTCTTCTTCTTCTTCTTCTTCTTCTTTTTCTTCTTGCCGCTGTCACCATACTGATCTTTGCCATTGAAACCGCTTGCTGGTGCCCTAGTAGATGGAATTTCTTTTGATAATTATTTATTGTTATTGGTGTTTTCATGCATTTATTTGCGCTTGTTGGATGAAAATCTGTCTGAATAAGTCCTATTCGTATGTGATTAAAGCATTTTAATTAAACTCGGAACTCGGCGGAACTAGAAAAGGAAGAGGGAGACAGAAGAAAAAAAGGAGACGTAAGCCGTGAAACTGGCGGACAGGATGAAGTGGCAAAGGTGACTGGAAAAGGACAAAGTGAGTGAGAAGATGGAATAGTAATAAAGTTTTCTTTTTCTTCTCCGCCTTTAACTGTAACTCGGTCTGCAGTCATAGTGACACCGCCAGGTCCGACGCTGTGCAGTAAATCTTCTCCATCAGTCGCGAGCGATTGTAGGCCAAGACCTCGGTCTCAGGAAATGAATGTTCTCTTTGACCATTCCTTTATCATGACTATTGTTAATCTATCTTTTCTTCTATTCATCTCTTTTTCGCTTCCCATCCACTGCTTCTTGTAACAATGAAGTAGTAAAAATAAAAAAAAAAGTAGAAGATGGAGCATTAACTGTATCCTGTGCATTTGGTTTGAAACTCATGATATTTAATACATTTTAATAGATGATTTATTTCTGTTTCTGACAACTGAGCGATTTGTTGTTGACGAAAGATGCGTTTACTATTTTCCATGTGACGTAACTTTAAAACAAGCTGCCCATATGAACAACTACCTCTCACCCATCTTATTTAAAATATTATTTCGTGATACTTTATCTCATCTTATCCTATTACTGTGGAAAGGGAGAGATAAGGCGAAGAAAGAGAAGGTCCTAGTTCATAGTAATACCAGACTGAGGAAGGAGGAGAAGAAAGAAAGATGAAAAAGAGGAGTAAGAGGAAACAAATATGAGCTGCTCTAAAGGACCAGTCAAATGGTGAAAATGTTTAAAGTTCAATGTTGAGTTAAAGTGATGTGGATGTCTACCACAGAGTGCCTACCATGCATTTAAAAACTTGAAGAGGTATTCGGTTTTCTAAGAATTTATACAACACAGAATATCCCCCCAAAATATACTCACTCTTTAAACTTAAGAAACAAGATTAAATGCAAAAATGGATTACATGTTTAAAAGTAATTAAATTGACGACTATTACTTGTATATTTTGCTGTTTGTGTGTATGTGTGTGTTTTATGGTGTTTTTGTTTGTTTGTTTGTTTGTTGTTGTTTCTGACATCTTGTTTGGTTGTAGATAGCTGAAATAAGTTAGATTAGAGAAAATTGTATTCAAGGTATTTCATACATTCGATAGTTATTCACCTTCCCATAAATTTCTCCAGAGCTCTATAAAAATATGTTCCTGCACAAAAGTATGCCATATAAAGTCTCTGTCTCATTAGACTTACTCATGAGTATTTCCATAGCTCTGAGTGTGTGTTGCTTACCCTTCTATAGTTCCATGGTCCTATGAGTGGATAAACGGGGAATGCGTGAGTGAGCAGTGAATAACCTGGGCCCACCTTGCATACTGGACCCACCTTGCAAGCGTGTCTACATGACGAATGTCACTAATTCGCTAGGGCTTGTCTTGCCGGGTGATGAGTCCACAGAGTGAGGTGAGGTGAAGCACGCGGGAGGTAGAACGGGAGTGAATAGGTAAGCAGACTCACCTTGCCCAGACTGCTCGTGTATTGCTAATTGATCGACCACTGACAACTGCCCTTTTGTGTGTTTATAGAGTGGAACGGATGTGTAACTGAATCAAAAGAACTGGTGAATTATTCACATCTAAATTACGTCATTCTTACATTTTGTTTAAACAAAAAACAGTTCGACGATTTCGTGTTTTTTGGTCGAGACTTCTGGAAGAAATTAATGTGTTTCTTATCTCATCCAATTCTTCACATTTCTGAAGACTTCTTGTTAATGCCAAGCCATGAAAAAAAAACCAACAACAATAAAATTAAGTCTGAAGTCCCCCACTCAAAGCAATATGGGACATTGCACAATAAATAGAACTTTGGGCAGATTTAGTAATTCCCTCCAAGCAGCCCACATCGTAACAACATTTCGCTCATATTTCATCTTCATAGAACTAAAAATCTCAAACAGGAATGTTAATGTCGTCATGGAAACCCCGTGACTTCGGCCCCCTTTCTGTTAGCACTTTTAGGATTAATTGTTGTTTCTTGCTATTTTGAGTCTAAGCGCATTGTAAGTTCACATTTTTAAACAAATCGAATTTCTTGTCTCACTACTTTACCCTGTGCAAAGCTACACAGGAACTTGTATTTATCCTTGGTTTATAAGGAGACATGTGAGTTGTAGAAGCTTTAGAACAGAGGACTAGATGAAAATAATTAGACAGACACAAAGACAGAAGGAAAAATCGGGAAATTTAGGACAATACCTCACGATCAACTCCTCATCAAGTTTGACTAGAATGCAAAGGAGTAAGAAAAAACAAACAAAAAAAAAAAGCAAAGCAATTCTCCAGGTAACGACTTGTTGCGCAAATCTATTTTCACTCGATGCTTCGTGTTTGAGATAGAAACAGCCATACACATACAACGTTGTGTCATAAACCTGCTCACGATTTGCAAGGGAAAAGAAATGGAGAGAGGTGGAACATCTCTTGCCAAGAACATGTGGACACACTCAGGAAACGCACAGACAACCACCCGGCACACAAGTGGCGTACAGTTGGTCGCAGATTCGATTGGGTACCTGTGGACAGTCGACAGCGCGCTTTGCACTTAAATGGCAAAGACAGGAAAAGAGGGGTGAAATGTTTACATGCCAAGCAAAACCCAAGTTATAACTTTTGAAAACAATGATATTTCTGCCCATGGGGATTGACTTTTGTTTGGAAAAAAGGATGACATCACAAAAGCTCGATGAAGTAGAGTTGTTTCGAGTATCAATTCACAAAGTCAGCAAAATTTAAGCAAAATCAAAATCTGCCTTAAAGGGCTATACAAGAGATGCAAATGAATCCTTCAGTATTCTTGCGAGCTTCACGACTGCAGTGGCTGATATTTTATTGCCTTTTTTCCCTTTTCATATCAGTGGGATTATCTCTAGTTTAAGTTAAGAAAATGTTTACTAGTATCAAACAAAAACAAACAAACAAACAAAAAAATGATTGCACTAACTGTCAACTGAAAAAAGGGGGAGGGGAGGAATGGGGATGAGAGGAGAAAGGGTGAGGGATATGGAATAGGGTGTAAAATTTTACACAATAAAACAACTTCCTAAGCGGCTCCCAAATGAAAATCAAAATTTCTTGCATTGTAAATGTCTGAATTCACGAAAGTAATACTTTATAGCTATGGAAACAGAGAAATTTAAAGACTTGAGAATGAATTATGAGAAAGATATTGACAGATAGAGAGCAAGAAGGCAGAGAATGAAAGACAAATTTAGTGTAAGACAGATAAGCATACAGACAGACAGGCAAACAAACAGACAAACGAACAGAAGATAAACAGATAAGAGATGAGGCTTCCACTCAGAGAGAGAGAGAGAGAGAGAGAGAAAGAGAGAGAGAGAGAATCAGAACCAGGTGGATAAAGACAGAGACAGAGTGACAGCTGGACAAACATATATATACATGTAGACAGAAAGATGACAAACCAATAGAAAGCAATAAGCAGACATCCTGAGAGAAAGACAGAAACAGATCTATCCATGCATATTCTGATTCTTGGTACAAGTGAGCCATTCAAGGGAAGAAGCAGTTGCATCTGCGAATATCTTTTAAATTACCTCATCTCAAATATAGTTTGAAGGGATAGCTGAGAAATATATGTTTGAAAGAAGTGGGCAAGAGAAATACTAATTAATTCAGAACCTTTCGATAGAAAGTCAGGCGTGAGATATAGATATATAATTTATATATAATATATAAGAAAATATTCATCAGAAAGGGAAGAATTTGTAGCTGAATCTGTTACACTTGTTGTTATTTCTGTTGTTGTTGTCGTTTTGCTGTTGCTGCTGCTGCTGCTGTTGCTGCTGCTGCTGTTGCTGCTGTTGCTGCTGCTGCTGCTGCTGCTGCTGCTGCTGCTGCTGCTGCTGCTGCTGCTGCTGCTGCTGCTGCTG